>JAOWAZ010205460.1:0-12241 GCA_028565935.1 Goniobranchus fidelis
AATAACCTGTTTTTCATTCTTTGCACATGTCGATAAAATGTCATGCCTTCGAAAGGACCAAGTAGGGAATGGAACTAAATATCTAGATCTAGGACAGGCCGAAATCTAGGCAAGCCAAAATATATCTAGATTTAGATGAAGATCGAGATCTAGAATCATGAAATTGTAGATCTGGATATTTACGTAGATTCTAGGTGGATTTAGATCTAGATAATATGGCACGCCTTCGAAGAGTGCGAATCGCTCAAAGACCATGAAATTTAGGTTGATTTTTGTCGCTCTTAGTATACGTACATAAGCGTTACCACATTGAAGCAGGGCTCCGTGGAACTGTGGATTTGTAGCTTTCCGTTCCTTAGGGTGTCCTTGGTTCGAATCCGACTAGCTGCAATTTTTTTGTTAATTTATTAATAGCTGTCTGAACAACTAGGCTTTTTTTTTCAATGTTATCTTTTTATTATTGGTTTTGTAGATAAGTAAATAAATAACACAAAACAGAAGAGAAATCAGGGAACGAGTTATGGACTGACAAAAATGGATAATTTTTGACAAAATCGGAAAATTCTTGACGTCTCACTCAGACTTCCCTCTTCAGTTTTGTTCATCTTTAAAAAATCAGTACAATTCAATTAAAAATTGAATACTTTATAATTTAAATTGTTGGTCTAAGCAGGAAATATATTTGTGTGATTTGTCGACATGAACGACAACCCCACTATTATCTACTTCATCAAATAATCCGTCTAACTTAGTCAAACTGAAAATAACTGTCGAAGCGCATGGAAACAAAAATGGGTAAGTTCAAGCCTATGATGTCTAGTAGCTTGACTTGAGGGTAATCTAGCACAGGGACCAATTAAAAGATTCCACGTCTTGGCAGCATCTGATTGACTTGGCATTCTATTCCACAGTCTAAATGAGATGACGGAGGAAGGAATTTAGGTTGCAATAATCTAGATTTGAACGTTTTACTCAATAGCTTTGCCCTTTTTTTAGTCTATTATAAATGTTATGATTGTTGATTTGGTAGATATTAAATTGGTATGTCGATAAGGTTATTTATGTCTTTGAAAACAGTCGTAAACTGAATTCTAGCCCTTCGTTTTTCGAGTGGTATCCATCCTAGTTAATTCATAGTTGTAGCTGTACAATCTGGAGTGCAATCGTAGTCATTTAATACAAGGCGTGCTGCATTATTTTGGATTTTTTTCTAGGCTTTCTTTTTGTTTGGTGGTGTGGGGGCCCCAGACACAGCATCCATATTCTAAATTATTTGCTACGATAATTGGCTTATCTTTTTATTCGTTCGTTATTTTGCTTTGAATAATTTGCTAACTGGATGAATTCAGTAGTATTGTATTTATTTTTTGCTCTCAATAATTTGCTATTTGAAAGAATTTAATGGTATTGTATTTTATTTTTTGCTTTGAATAATTTGCTAACTGGATGCATTTAGTGGCATTGTATTTTATTTTTTGCTTTGAATAATTTGCTAACTGGGTGCATTTAGTGGTGTTGTATTTTATTTTTTGCTTTGAATAAGTTGCTAATTGGGTGCATTTTATGGTATTGTGTTTTATTTTTTGCTATGACTAATTTGATTACGGGATGAATATAGTGGTATTTTATTTCATTTTATTTTATTTTATTTTATTTTTTTTTGCTTTAATCAATTTGCTTCAGGATGAACATAGTGGTATTGTAATTTTTCTTTTGCTTTGATTAATTTGTTCCTTTATTCAGTAATTCGTTCATTTCCTTTGTTTATATGTTCATTCATTAGCTTAGTTCATTTCTTCTTTCTACATACTTCCGTTTATCTAATTTGTCCGCCATTCCATCAATTTTAAGTTAATATTATTTATATTTCTACTGCTTCATCCTTAGTTGGCTCAATGGTTAAACTGTTGGTCTGGAGATCGAGGGGCACTGGGTTTGATTCCCGCCAACGACGACTTGTGTTCTTTTTTGTTCCTGAAGCTAGAGTATTTACCCAAATTGCTTTACACGATTCAGGTGTTAAATCAGTACCTCGTGAAAGGCTGGTATTGTTGCCCTGCAAAAGCTACACTTTATTGCATACTCCCCTGGAGGGTTGCCTGCTAGGGGGATGACGTATAGTAAAGTACTTTGAGATTATACGTTGAACAGGGGAAATCGCTAGATACATGCAATCTTTATCTTTGTCTTTTATTCAAATCACTCAAATTAGATCGAGCATTTCAATGATGATAATATTATAGAAACGTATAATGTGAGAGAGACACTTCACTGAACGCTTCTCTCCTCAAAAGCAGGCGATCCTTTTAGTGTATTTATAAGTTCTCTTGTATCGATACTATCTCGAGATCTTTTTTTTTTAACTGCAAAAGACTAGTGGTCGCTCCATCAACATATATATCGCTCACTCCTCGGAGTATGTGCTTGCGTCACAGTTACTCAGGGATGTATTCCAGCCATAGATATAGGAAAGAGTACTGTATGACCTAGATAGCGGGGCTCCATGCTGTCCGCTGAGCTATTCTGAGACCTGGAAGGACGCTTGCCGCCATCTTGATAAAGCGTGTGAATCGGGAATTCCCGTAGGCCTAAACAGGAATCATTGACTCAATCTACATGATTGTGCAGTAGAAGCTCCACTGTTTTTACGCATTTTGTCGTGTCGGTTTTATACAGTCTTAAGCTGTATTACCATTCTCAGATATAAGAAATAAAAAAATTTCAAGTTCTTATGTACAATGATGTATACTTAATATTCAAATTTAGTTACAGAACTTCCTTTATTCAGTAACTCTTCTATACTAACCTGTACTTCAATGTTAATGTATAATATTTAAATTCGTTTACAAAAATTGTTTTATTCCCTAACTCTTCTACACTAACCTAACCTGTACTTCAAAGTCAGTGTCATAATATTTAAATTTAGTTACAAAAATTCCTTTATTCCTTAACCCTTATATACTAATCTAACCTGTACTTCAGTGTCAGTGTCATAATAATTAAATTTATTTGCAAAAGTGCCTTTATTCCTGTACCCTTCTATGTGTGTCATAATACTTAACTTTGGTTACAAATATTCCATTATTCCTTTACTATGCTATACTAACCTGTATTTCAATTTCACTGTCATAATATTTAAATTTAGTTTCAAAAGATGCCTTTATTCCTTAACCTTTCTATACTAACCTCAGTTATCTACGCTATTTGTTTATGATGGATATAGAAACATCTAGTAATAAATGACGATAAAAATGTACTGGTAATAGTAGTAGTAGTTGTTGTAGTATTAGTTGTTGATGTTGTTGTTGTTGTTGTTGTTGTTGCTGTTGTTGTTGTTATTGTTGTTGCTGTTGTTGCTGTTGTAATCACAAAGGTGGGGGCGCTACTGTTCAGTAGTAGTAGTAGTAGTAGTAGTAGTAGTAGTAGTAGTAGTCGTCGTCGTCGTAGTCGTAGTAGTAGTAGTAGTAGTAGTAGTAGTAGTAGTAGTATTCAAGAAGGGTGGGGGCGGCGGGGGTTAGGGGTGAAACTTTCGCAACCTTCAGATCTTTGGAGATGGTTAAGAATTTTCTGAGAAACTTCCTTTTAAATGTGAAACATCCAGTAATACTGATAAAAGCCGTACTTTAGTCGGAATTACCTCCCCTGGCCATCAAACAAATCAGTATGACCTCACATCAAACTACTGTCATCTCACCAATCTCCCGTGTGACGTCACTCACTCTAATTTGTCGTGATTACGTCCCCTTTCTTTCCATTTTCCGATCTCTTTTTTCGTCCACAGATGTTGTTTGCTTTTTTTCTTCGTCTTTTTTTTTTCTTTGTTCTTTTTTCCATCTTTTCTTTTCAGCCTTCATATATGAGAATGCTATTCAAAAGATCATTGAAATTAAAGTTCTGTTTTTTCCCCCTTAATCAATAACCTAGTCTAGTGTACACTCATTTCCACCGTTATATCTGTAGATTCATTAGTTAGTAGTGGGATTCACAGATACACTTATTTTCGTTTTAAAACTTTTGTTATTGCCAGTGATATACACTGATTCACTTCTTCACTTTAAATACGAAAATCGTATATTTATGTTAACAAGTAGTTTTACCTGATTCACAAGTTCACCCCACCTTATAGCCTTATACTTCACCAGTAGTCTGTATTCCATTAGACAAGCCGTAAGATACTGTGTACCATTAAGCTAGCTATAAGGTACTGTATACCATTAGTCAAGCCATAAGGTACTGTATACCATTAGACAAGCCGTAAGATACTGTGTACTATTAATCAAGCCATATGGTACTGTATACCATTAGTCAAGCCATAAGGTACTGGTACCATTTGTCAAGCCATAAAGTACTGTATACCATTAGACAAGCCATAAGGTACTGTGTACTATTAGTCAAGCCATAAGGTACTGTGTACCTTTAGTCAAGCCATAAAGTTCTGCATATCATTAGACAAGCCGTAAGATACTGTGTACCATTAATCAAGCCATAAGGTACTGTATACCATTAGTCAAGCCATTAGGTACTGGTACCATTAGTCAAGCCATAAGGTACTCTATAACATTAGACAATCCATAAGGTGCTGTGTACTATTAGTCAAACCTTAAGGTTCTGTGTACCATCAGTCAAGCCATAAAGTTCTGTGTACTATTTTACAAGCAATACGTTACTGCATACCATTAGACAAGCCATAAGCTACTGTATACCATAAGAAAAGCCATAAGGTACTGTGTTCTATTAGACAAGCCGTATGGTACTGTATACCATTAAAAAGCCATAAGGTACTGTATACCATAAGACAAGCCATAAGGCACTGCATACTTTTAGTCAAGCAATAAGGTACTGTATACCTTTAAACAAGCCATAAAGTACTGCATACCATTAGTCAAACCATAAGGTATTGTATAGCATTAGACAAGCCATAAGGTACTGTGTATCATTAGTCAATCCGTAAGGTACGGTGTACCATTAGACAAGCATAAGGTACTGTATGTGTAAATGGAGTGGTGCTGTAAAGTATGAAATAAAATAGGAAAAACAACTAACCCAAACAACCACTTATGCAAGCAGTCAGGCAATCATACACACATGCAATCCCACAATGATTTACCACAAGCACTCACACAAACAGCCCACAAATTTTCACACAGTCAGTTACACGACAGCTTGTGCGAACAGTCAAACAAATACTCACATAAACAGTTACACTCACACAAACTTTCACTCAAATTCTCATGTCAGCAGTCACATAAATATTCACAAAAAGAGTCACACAAACACTCACCCAAATATTCTAGCAAACACACAAAAGCCGTTCAAAGAGACACACAAAGATTCATAGAGAGAGTTGCTCAAAAACTCATATTTAGATACAGTCGACTTAAACTTCCACTGCATATATGCCCTGTTTCGAGAATCAAATGATGCTTTCTCATTTCTGCTTCTTCCTCCTCCTCACAATCTAGTTTCATTGACCTTGTTTACAATTACATATACATGTATTGCTTCTACTGGTTCAGTTTTTGAAGGAAATCTCTGCAAAGTAATCAATGTTTTGAGCACGCACTCACGAGAGGCACATTGGTTCGATTAGAACCCGTCTTTCGGCATTGCTATTCCAAAGCACTTTTCATAATGTCCTTTGGATCTTTAAATGTTGAATTTCAATTGCTCACAATAGAACTTAGTAGATCTTCCAGTCGACAACTTAAGACCCTGTGAGTCTGTGTCAGTTCTTTGTATTATCTTTGCGCCGCCTATCGGTGAGTACCAAAACTGAGAGGTAGTCTGAGTATAACAACAGTAATTTGAGAGGTAGAGATTAATGACGGCATGCCGGCAAGACTTGATTCAAGAAACGATGTGACTTTCTATGGCCGATCATTGTATCCTGTTTGAATATGGCATAACTTTCGATTTTCTTCGTAAAAAAATTGCCAATGACCATGTAGTGAGTGGACATCTTTGTAACATTGATCAATGGTCGGCCATTAATAAACTAAAAGGTTGCTGATTTGGTGATTGATTTTGAACAGGAGTACGATTCTAAAGGGTGCCCATACCGGGAGTCCATTTCCAGTTTTTGATGAAGTTACATTTTACTTCAGATTGAACAAATGCATGTTAATTTTCAGTCTGTGGATTTTTCTTAACTGTTTCTTGAAAGAGATTTAGTTCTTTTCCCAAAGGAAACTGTGCTTCCTTGCAATAAGCTCATCTTTTTCTTTTGTTTCTTCAATTCTGGCAGCTTGTTTCACATATTGGAAATGACATGGATGCTAATACGAAATGTCATTTCATGAACTCCTCGCAATGGTATCCACTCCCTTTTTGTTATATTATCTTCATGCAGCATCACTTAATCAACCAGGATGGCGGGGTTGGTCTCCTGGGTTGTACAGGTAGATTTGTCTGACCCAGATCCCTGTCAAAATTTGTCTGACCTTTCATTTCCTGTTTGGTCTATGTCTTCCTGCACCAATCCTGCCCCAACCTTACCCAATGATCATTCCAATTAGTGTTGAAGAATTTAGATTTGATGACACACAATGGTCCATTCACATACGTGTGCCGATTGTCAAATCTCCTGCCTTTGAATGTCACATCGTTGGTAAATGTTATGATCGAAGAGATCTATTCTAGCCTTAATTTCTCTAATTCTTGGTGCTACAGGTTTTTGGAATGTTTACAAGATAAACAAACGTTGTGGTTAAAAAGACATCAAAGGTTTTGTGGGTTTTTGTTTTTAAACTGTGACAGAAACAAATTTTGTCTTATAAATTTAAAATCTTAAAATTGACAACGAATGATTATGCATTGTATACAGATATCCCTGAGAAATGAATTAAATTGCAGGCTCTATGAACGTTGTTTGTCGTCTACTCAAAACCCATTTTGCCAGTCTTTTACAAATTGGCCTGATTCATTCACTGCCATATTTATGGAGGCAGGACAATGCACTTTTCCACAGGTCTCTTCACTTTCTATTTTATACAGAAATTCGAACGATTTTTATCACTAAGCTAATTTCAAAACCAACTAGCCATTTATGAAGAAACAAACAATGCCCGTGGATACAGCATAGTGTAGGTTGATTAGAGCATTGACTAGGTGCACATCTAGTATTTTGCAGTATAAACCTTATGTTTACTGAATTTGTCTAACACAGCAGATAGCCTAACAGATACAAAGTTATTGTGAAAGAAGGACAGTAAGACGTTCTATGGAGAGTCGTTATAGTAATGACACTTAACTTTCTTTTCTTTGAAACTGCTAGAAAGCTTACTTTTATCTTTTTGTTAAATGTATCATCAAACTTTTTTCAATGTTTCTATCCTGGCTTCAGAAAAAAAGCATAAACAGAACAATGTGCTACATGTTTCGAGTCCTCAATTACAATGTTGTCACCTTTCTTCTTACATGCATTTTGATATCTCAGCTTGTCCTCACACATTTTTTTCTTGTTGTATCGTTCAAATTAACTTTTCATTTAAATGTGATTATAATATATTATCCATTAATTACTTTACTGGATAAGAATAAGTGGAATGTTTAAAATTCAACTTAACAATGACCTACTGTAAACACAAGATGAATATTTAATCCTTTGTGTTTGTATCTGGCTGTGTTCCCTTCGGTGTAGGCAATGTGAGGCCTATCTGTACATCTTCATTTTATTGTCCTCCTAACGTCCCACTCTCCTCCCTTCCCCCACCCCTCTTCAACTCCGTTCGGCCAGAAAAACTCAGAACAGCTGACATTGTAAAACCAACAACATATTATGTTTTGACACAAACTTTTTCTGATCTCTAATACAAAATTGCAAACATTATTATTGAGAAAGTGTTAAAGTTATTATATATTTAATGAATTAATCACTCACACAACATTAATCAAGGGAATACAACTAAACTAAACTAAGCTAAGCTCTAAGCTCTAATCTAAACTATACACATAAATTAAGGCAATCAAACACACAGTTATACCAATAATACAAGCGCTAGGTATCCATCCACTAATCACAGGGATCTCATACGAACGTGTAATCCTTTAGATATCGAGTCAGGTTCTCATCACAACCGATCCAAGGGAAAACACAGGCACACTGTCTGTCACCAGAGGGACATAGATATAGATCTTGACCCAGGGGTCCAAGATAGGAAGAGTTCGCTCAAACCGATAGCTAAAGCTTATATTATAGCTATCAGGTCAGAGAGGAAAGCCTGTTAAGAACCTTAAGTAATGTTCTCAAAAGAGCTGGAAGTTGAACAGAACAAAGGCTTAAGGAGTGAGTGCAAGGCACGAGCCAAGCGCATTTATAAGCTCAGTCCACTACACTCCTCCACCCTTATGAAAAGTGAAGTCCGAATAGAAGAAGAAGTCACAAAGGGGGAGCATCCCAGAAATGCAAAGTGAAACAATAGTAAAAGGAGGTAACAAGAGTTAAATATGGGACGAAGCGACTCTCAAAACTCACAAATCACACAAACTAATATTGTGTAATAGTAATCAGTGATACCATACTATCTGAAAATACATGAGTACCCGAAAAACTCACTAGGTTGGAGGTTATAAATACAACCTAACGTAAGTGTAAAAGTTTCAAAATCATTATGTCTTTGAAACACAAATCATGTATATGACATACAAAAATGAAAAGAAAAAAATGAAAAAAAAAAATTCTAAACTCAAAGTCAGCAAGTCAAATATCAACATAATAATTATTATGACGCTTCATGAACTCTGGAGAGGGGCATCTCCTATGACATTTCCAGACCCAGAGACATGTTTAATAGTAATCGTATACCTCTGCAATTCCAAAAACCAACGCGTAAACCGCTCATTGGTATTTTGCATCCTTGACAGGAAAACAATGGGATTGTGGCCACTATAAAATGTGACCTCGTTGGGCGCAACATAAATATCGAAATGGCTCAACGTTATCAACAAGGCCAAACACTCACGTTCAATTGTTGAATAGTGCATTTGTGCCTTGTTAAACTTTTTGAAAAAGCATGCAACTGGGTGCAAAACTTGATTCACTTCCTGTGCAAGAAGGCCTCCTTCCCGAAAGCTTGAAGCATCAGTATAAACTATGAATAGTTTTTCAAAATCAGGTGGTTCTAGAATTGATGCGCTTTTCAGGAAGTTCTTTAGCCTCAAAAAGGAGTTTTGGAAATTGGGATTCATACAAATTAAGACTTTTACTTCCAAAGGTTAGTTAAAGGGGCCGAAATAGTAGAAAAATGAGATATGAACTTTTTCTAGTAAGAGATCATTCCCATAAAGAGCATCAAGTCACGTCTGCCACGAGGGGGTGGGTATGCTAAAATTGGCTCAATCTTGCATTTATGGGTGAGACGTTTCGACTTCCAATGGTGAATCCTAAGTAGATCTAGTTCACGGAACTGTTCGCCAGCAACACTTTCGATATATTTAAAACAACGTTCCAACGTTTTTCTAGGACTAACCGAACATGTCGGAGATGACTGTCCAAGTCTAGACTTCCTAAAATAACTCGGTCCAAGTTCTTGCTGAATATCATTGCATCATCGATATACACTGATGAAAATGATTCGTAGCCTCTGAGTGTTAAGTTGAGTATTCTCTGGACCGCAGCGGGGGATCCGGCAATTTCAAAATTAATTCTAATTCAGAAGTCATAGAAACATTAAATTACATTTGCAATATCAAAGGATTTACGAATGAATTTACTCTACAAATACCGAGCATAGAAAGTCTATTTAAAGCCACTGATACCAAAATTATTGGTCCAAATAATATGCGTTCTACTTTGTGACTTGATGTAGATTTGGGTTATTTTTCATAAAAATATGTGCGAAGGGGTGGTCACAAAATGGCTTAGAAAACTGCCTAGTGCCTAAAATCTTCACCAATCGCCACTGCATACGAGGATATCAGGAACAACAAGACAATCTCTAGAACTGGGTCTTAGCAACTTGGCCTTCCATTCCGATGAAATCTAAACAGGTCATTCAAATATTAGGGGGAATGACCATTCAAGAATTTGTAAAATATCTCTCTCTCTCTCTCTCTCTCTCTCTCTCTCTCTCTCTCTTTCAACCAATGCTCTTGGAGGTCGTTGACTCTTGACCTGTATTTAGAAGCAATTTCCGTCTTTTTCAATTCTGCCTGCTTTTGTTCTGGTCTTTCCTAGCCAATCTTTAATGTCCGGTTCCCATCTTCTTTTTAGACTTCCTCTTCCCCTTTGACCTTTGATCTTTCCTCTAGGGTATATTTTTAAAGAAATTCCTGGAGTTTAATGTGACCCAAGTATCTTAGGTTTGGTTGTTTTATGCCATTTAAGAGTGGTTGCATGGAAATTCTGGAGAGGACTTCCCTATTTTCTACCAGCTCCGTCCAGGATATTCTCAAAAATTTTCTATACTATCTTATTTCAAAGGTTAGAATCATCTGCTGTCAGAGGCATTGATGGTCCATGCTTTTCAACAATACTACTTTTGTAATGCTTTGTCTTTTCCAGATGCTTGCCATCTTTCTTAATTTGGATCATGCCATCACCAGACACCTTCTTATTTCTGGTGTGGTTTTTACATGGCCTCTATTTTGGCTCCACGATACTCACAACTGTTCACCCTTTCTATTGATCCACCCCCCAATCTTTATTAAACCCTCTTTTTTGCACTGTCTGTATCCTTGATATTGGTTTTCGTCACGTTTAAGATAAATCCATTTTGTTTACCATGATCTTTAACTGACTTTATTAGATTGTCAAGCCCTTTTGGTGTTGTGGCTAGTAATGCCGTGTCATCAGCATTATCTCAAGTTTCTCATGGGTTTTCCTTGCGCTGTACCTTTCCTGTGCTTTACTTCTCTCATTATGGCTTCAGTGTAGAGACTAAAAAGATAGACTGACAGTATACATCCCTGCCTCATTCCTTTTTTCGATTTGAAACTAATCTGTTGTTCAGCATTTCAGCTGTACGGCTGATTGTCGAACATCGTATGGAGATTTGATCAAGCTAATGAGTTTGGGATGAAAATTCATCTCTTAGAGAGTTTACCACGTTTGCTGATGGTTTAAACCTGGTCAGAAGCCTCCGAGTAGTCAATATAGCATGTGTGAAGACCACAAAAGTTCACAACACAAAAGTTCAGAAGACAAAAGCTCACAAGACAAAAAGCTCACTCGATTTCTAGACAAAACAGACAAAAGCTCACACCTGAGCAATTCCTAGGCTACTGATTTGAGAAGTTCTCACAGTTACTGCAACGCAACTGAGGACCGACTGTTTATACATAATCCCCCCCTACCCCATAAATCAGTCCCCATAAATGTTTTCACCATGGAAATAATAAAATCCAACAAAGGAGGTGCGTGATCTTACGTGTCAGTACCCTGGATGTCTACCCAAAGATCCAGCAACTCTTCGAGAGCTGGTCATCCCTGAAGAGTAGACTTCCACCGGGGGAGTGGACAAAAGGCCATTCTTGATCAAACGTTCTGGTCCAGGGCAACTGCAGCGTCTTGTAATGCATGCTACTGAGGTGCAGCACCGCCACTTAGGGCAGTCTGACACTTGGTTCATGGATGGTAACATATTTTAATTTTGTTTCATTTTATAAATTTTAATTCTTTACTATTAGAGAGACGGGGGCGGAGGAGGGAGAGAGATAGAGCGATTAATAAATGTAAAATGAATAAAGAAATAAATCTAATACATGTGTAATAACATTAATTAACATAAACAGAAAGGTTAATGAACCTGCTACTGAAATAATATTAAAGTTACATAAACATAAATATTATTTAATATCATTCACACATTAGGGTTATAAGTTGATAACTATCTCCAACCACCTATACTAAAACTCTTAACTAAACTAACTAAACACTTGGGTAGCTAAACTATCTAACATAGAATATGGATCTCTAACAATGAATCTGGATCTCTCGCAACGACGGTAAGACAGCGCAGTCAAACAGTCATATATGCACACAAGTGCGACATAGGCTTCCACCAGACTAGGATAAATACAAACTCAAATCCATTCGAAAAACAGGCTCCCGACTCAGTCAATCCAAGGGAATCACAGGCACACATAGATATAGGAAAGAGTACTGTATGACCTAGATAGCGGGGCTCCATGCTGTCCGCTGAGCTATTCTGAGACCTGGAAGGACGCTTGCCGCCATCTTGATAAAGCGTGTGAATCGGGAATTCCCGTAGGCCTAAACAGGAATCATTGACTCAATCTACAT
>JAOWAZ010206570.1:0-12238 GCA_028565935.1 Goniobranchus fidelis
CTAACCCTAACCCTAACCCTAACCCTAACCCTAACCCTAACCCTAACCCTAACCCTAACCCTAACCCTAATACCCGGGATTTAGAAAAATGTAAATATTGCGGGGATTTTGATGTTGGGGGGTTAGGGTTTGGTTGACCTTGACCCATTTTTTGGTCACCTTTTCATTTACATTATTATCATATTATTTTTATTAACATTTTTTTTGTTGCGCCACTGACAAAATAGGTCCGTAGTGCAACCAAAAAGGACTTTATCTTTTTTTAGATTGTTTATTGGACATAATTATGTTTTGTAAAAAAAGAAATGATGGACAACCGAAGGGTGAACAAGAACAATAGGAAAAATTCATTCATTTACAGTATTATCATATTATTTTTATTAACATTATTTTTACGTTGCGCCACTGACAAAAAATGGTCCGTAGTGCAACCAAAAAGGACTTTATCTTTTTTTTAGATTGTTTATTGGACATAATTACTCTGGATCTGCCAACAGCGGGTCAGGGTGGTTTAACACAATAGGATGGATGCAGTAGACTGATTTTCTGGTCTCGCGGTCTCAATTTGTACATTTCTGTGACCTCGATATCAGCCAATGTACATTTTATTTGCAGAATAAACATAGTTCATCCGCCTCCTGAAGACAGTCCATTGACGTTTCCAGAGGTATGTAGGTCGGTCGACCTGTCATCTTGTTTGTGATCATCATGCACGCCCCTGTGTCGCTGTTGTACCCTGTCATTATGACGAACTCTCTGACGAACCCAGTGTTTATCTCCCATGTCAGTCTGTTCGTGTACACCTGCCCGTTGTGGTACGTCAGAAGTGGAAACTTGAGAATACCGAGGTGATTCTTCTCAGTACAGTACAGCGGCTGCTGAGTGTATTCGTCCGTGAATATCTGACTTTTGTGGGCACCTCCCACAGACGACTTCTTCTTGACTGCGACATTGACTGGTTTATGACAAAAGGGGCACATGTGTACCGTGTACAGGTCCATGATCCTACGCATGTTGCAGTTTCGTGGACCCAGACACAGGCCGCTGCGTTGGGGTAACTTCCTGTCCATGAGGGTAAGATGAACAGATGATCTCCTCTTGCACGACTTTGCTAGAGAGTGAAGGTACGTCCTAACGTATAGATTGGCCATGGTGATATCACTCACACACCTACTCATGTACATGGACAGCTGTCTCATCAACTGTATTGGGTTGTTGTGATACCTGTTGTAACCCACGTCGTGTAGAAACTCTAGCACGGGCCGATCGTACGCTAGGTTGGACATGTCTACGATTGGCAGTGGAGTTATGTCATCTAGCGTATCTGCGGACAGGACGTGGGTCACCATGTTCTTAGATTTAGTAGCTACAATGGGTTCAATGTGGGTCACGTAGTATCTGGAGATAGCCCTCCAGTGCGCCTGGCCATGCTGTTTGGGTTTAGATCCTCTGCAATATTTTGAGTTCTTGAGTTTGTTGGGTTTGGTTCGATCGTCTCTCGCATTGTCATCTCCACTCTCCACGCATGAGGTGATGAACTTGATCAGGTCTCTCTCGAACAGAAGGGTGTTCAGTGTCACGTAGTTATAGACCGCTCTGGCGTCCGATACGTATCTCTCCTGACTCGTGGGGATGTCCATGTGGAGTGGAGCGTAGACATACTCGTACATACCCAGCCTAACCAGACGACCCATCTCCGGTTCGGGGTCAGAAGATCGCCATAGCATGACTGCCCTCAGAGGGCTGAACCGATGTCTGGAGGTGCTCATTGTGTGCGTCGGATCCAAACTGAGAATGGGCGCCAACTCACATACATTTATAGAGAGAATGGCGCATGCGCAGTGATCTCACCCTCGTTCTCATCTCAACGGACATTTGCAGTTCATACCGACCCACGGCCTGGTGCAATTAGTCAATGACTCCGTTTTAATATTTCGTATCCTCACCGCAGTCGTCATTCGGTGAGACATTCCGAAGAAGGCGCTCATGATCAGACACAGGACAACGTCATCCGTAAACCCACCCATAAGTTTACCGGTGTACTTGTTGTCTCTGTACTGGTAGTTCTTGACCTCGTTCAGCAGGTACTCTAATGAACAGACGTCTTTTGAGAATGCACCATACTCGGAGGTTGTAGCCATCCTGAAATGAGTCTTATGCTTGCTGTTTATGAAATTTAGCACCGAAGAGCATATATGGAACTTCTTACCCGTCAGCAGATAGCCGTACAGGAGGTTCCTGTCAGTCAGTACATCGACAAACGCGAAGAACTCGCAATTAGCTTTGGACAACAATCCACCCGCCGCTGAACCGGCCGACCGTTTCCTTTGGTCTACCCAGGTGCTGTAATAAGACCTCACTGCGTCGGGGTTACTGTTCCGCTCGATGGCGACGAAAAAATTACATTTTCCCAGAGTCTTCTCCACCAGCGTCGTGATGCACCTGGCGTACATCTCCTCCATGATAATGGACACGTTACCAAGGTCGCCAGGGGCGAGTAACTTCCTGTCCATGAAACACACCACCATCTGATCTTTCACAAACCGGATACAGCATAAGGCGATGGCAGACCGCCTAGACGGGTGGTACGCGGGATCGATATAGATCCAATAAGACACCTCATCCTCAGGCGGTAAATCTTCCAGCCTGATATGGGTGGTGGGTGAACAGAGATGTGATACAAAGTCTTTGGAGAAGGCTGGTCTGTGCTCCATGTCGTAGGTGTCCATGATTCCGTTGGCGATGTCCTCTGGTCTGATGACCCCCAGCTCGTTCTCGTACGTGGCCTCAGTTCTGGTGATGACTCCCTCAAACGCTTTGTTGTCCTGGTCGTAGGTGATGTACCTTGGGGCAAACATCTTCCTGTAGCACCCCGTGTAAGATGAGCTGTACTGGACGTGGATTGGGTGTAAACAGAAAAAGCACAGTCTGTACAGGTTGATGTACATACATTTTGCCTTCATGTTGACAACGATGTTCAGGAGAACGTCTTTCCTACTCGAGATGGGGCTGGAGACGAAGCCGATCTTGGTGTGCATCCTCTGAATCATGGCGTTGATGACGGTGTAGGAGTCCTCAGTCACGCACAACGCCTCGTCCAAGAACCCTATGTCCGGGTTGTTCCCTCTAATTGAGGCCGGTCTGCAGGCGGACGGGTACTTGAGACGGTTACTGTAACCGTCGTTGAACTCAACGATCAAACAATCCTCGTGGTGCTTCAAGTGATAGCCGTACACGTGCTGAGGAAAGCTGGTGTTCAAGCAAGTCTCCACATCGTCCTTCGTGGTCCCGATCAGACTCTTGTTGTGGGCCATCGTGAGGATCTCGCAATTCCTGAAGGTGATCAGCGCTACAGCTACGGACAGCTTTATACATCTCGTCTTGCCCAGCCCACGTGGGACAATAGCCATGTACTGTTTGCCAGTATACTTTTCTCTCATCTTGTTGACCGACGCCATGTCAAACCCGTGATAAGTGTCGTTACACCCCAGGATAAGAGTTGTGAGAAAGTCGTGGTTCGTCCTGTAGAGGCAATAATAGAACAGCACTTCGTAGAACACCGACTTCTGGAACATCTGATGAGTGTTGGTGGGGTGCTCCATGACGTCGTTGTGAATGCGGTTCAGGAAGTTCACGTACTGTACCATGTCCACCAGGGTGGACTTGAGGTTGGTCACGCACCTATCCATGGCTGGGGATGATACGTTCTGGGGAATGAGCGGTGGCGGTTCACCAAACATATTGACCAGTGACATCAATTCGTCATCGTCGACCTCAGTGAAGGTCAGATACGGATTATAGCTGTACATCATCTTGCTCTCCTGACGAAGCTTCGGAGTGTCGAAGAACAGCCTTTTGAAGACGTATGATTCTCCCTTCCTCTGAAACAAACTAACCCAATCATCTGGAGTCGAACAGCTCGGATCGGTCGAAATCAGGTCAGAGTCACCCCACAACCCAGTTCCACTGAGATACAATTCAAACGAACACCTGAACGGAGTGGTGATCAGCATGATTTACTAATTTAGTATGTCTCTGTGAAGTCTGTCGTAGATAGTCCTCTTGGTTGATAGAATGTGTTCGCAACTGCCTTCTGGGAGACTTGTATCTGTTCCTCTCTTGGATACAATGCTGCCCATGTCATCGCATCCAACCGGTCTGGGGCAGACGTAGTCAGTCCATCCGATGTCGGAGAAGATGTCGGCGATGATGCACAGCGGACATGTATATGTGATTAGGTTGTCAGAGTTGATAATCTCGTGTCGAGGGAAACTAATATAGCTGGATAAACAACATAGGTCTTCGTATACGCCAGACAGATGCGTCTCAGCGTCATCGAGACCCAACACAATCCTCTTCCACCTGTCCACAACTGATCTAAACTGGTCGAACAGCCTCGATCGAGACCGGTCAAGAGGAGGGGACACACACTGGTGCCGCAGGGCCACATACAAAGAATTCAATGCAAACAATGGTATATTTACTGGGATAGGGTCAAGTTTTATTGATTCGTTCAGACAGGCACCTAATCTGGTCATGTAGTTCCGTATTTCATCATCAACATTCTTTCCGTACGCCCTGGATTTGTTAATGTATGTGAGCAGGTGTAATAACTTTCTGGCCTTCGGTACGTAGGTAGACATTATGTCGTGGGTCATCTTGCACTTCAGGCGCTCTGCATCCATGGTAATTGTTAGTGTCGGGAGAGTCGGAATGGGGTTTGGTGACTGCTGAATGCGAATCAATGTGTACCAGTATTGATGCCAGACTCTGCACGTCTGACGAGATACAAATACTTCCTTCTTATGTAGAGATTGCCGAGAATGTCAGAGTGCCTCACTCTCACTGGATCCTTGGTCACGTTGGTCAGTGCAAACATAATGGGCTGGTTAGGCTTGATCGGCTGAGGTATACTGGCCAGGTCCGTTCTGCCATTGTTCATTGTTGTCATGATCAGCTCCGTGACGTCGTCTCGAAAGTTGATTTGAAACCCTGTGGGGATGGTCACTACTTCGCCAGGTAGAATCTCAAGATCATATGGGCTGTAGAGTTCGTAGCAGTCATGATAGGAGTTGAACATTGGTCGAACGCCGTAACCGCACTCCAGGAACTGGAATGTCAGAGCACTTTCTGGGTAGGTCTGGTGATTGTAATCAACCACTGTGGCCCACCCAGGCGGAGCCTGCGTCATCGGTGACTCGTCAACGTACTTGTAGACTGTATCGTAGCCACGATCACTGTTATGATCGCGATCAGTCGATGAGGTGATCTGCCGGTAATTATGGTCGTGGATACTGTGGTGTTTGGTCTTCTTCAGGTGGGGTAGATCTGTCAGGTCGCCACATTCCAGATACACTCTAGAGCACACCGAATGTATCATCCTCGAGTAAGATTTCGGATCGCCGTAAACTCGCTTCCAGACGGGTGCGGACACACATATGCCCATGCTCTTATGCTTGATCTTCTGTCGGAGTCCCCTTGAGACAACAGCAAACCCGCGTAGAGTATCGTTGTCTCTGCCAACGATGACGTAAACACAGAGGTCTCGTAGAAACTCTATGAATATTCGCCGGTCATATCTTGTAAACTTGTGGATAGTGAATGAGAGTCCGTCCATGGCTGTGAGGAGAGGATGAGAGATGCTGCGCCTTCGAGATGTCTGAGAGAAATGATCAGGATGACCAGGGCGCCTCATTTATAGGCACATGTCACGTGATGCAAAGTACATGCTAACCTTGTACATGAATGTAGATTCATGTTGGATGTAGAATCGAGAGATGCTGTTACCGATGATTCTACATTCATGTTGAATGTAGAATCATGATGTGCGTCTATGGTTATGATAACTTACTAGGTCATACAAGTTGGATGTAAGATCATGTAGGTGATTTCATCTGTAAGGAGCCAGGTCCTCCTAGTGACGAATGTGGATTCATGTTGGATGTAGAATTGAACCTATGATGATCCGACTGTGTGACCCATCTCTCATTTGTTTGAAATCGAAACCATCCAGTCGCCACATTCAAGTGCAGAACATAAGACGTATTAGGCCAAGCCATTGCCAATCCACACCTCTTGTCCTCTGGCAATATGGCCTCACCCTTGCTGATGTTGAAGAACTCACAAGAAGAATGTACAAAGTTTGATTGGAATAATCTAACTAAACTCATAATTACCAAGGTCATACTTGAACATACAGAGACGGACATAATGATCACACCCAGCAACGTGATGCAGAACGGAGACATAGTTGAGTCGTCCCCAATGGAGCCCATGTTCGACTGCCCCATACTCAGAACGCCGTTCAAACGCAACCTATACCGCCTCTACACTACCGTTGTCTACGTGTCAAGGAACATTCAACTGGGGCTGCCAATGAACCACCTGAGTAAACTGGCCGCAATACAAAATGCACACAAGCACATCCTAACAGAACAGGAGAACAGTTCAATAAGGCCAGCTTTAATCGACATTCATAACCTGATATTCAAACCAAGCCCGTTCAAGAAAGACGTGTACAACCCTCAGATGAACTTCAACAACGTTGTCACTGGACTCATACAGACTACGTATAATGAATAAAAACTTACACACTGTTATTAGTTTGAGATTTTATTATTTTAATCAGACTGCGTGCGTACGCCCGTGCGTGGATGTTCAGTAAATGTCACTGTCCATGTCCCTATGAGTAGCGTACAGGTATCTCCTCCGTGGGAACAGCCTGATAACAACGTCTCCTGTCCCTATGCGCATTGTCTCTGGGTAGGTGTTGAGTAGCGACACTGTCAGATCCTTACCAGACTCTACTTTAGACGACATGACAACGATGCCTGTATCAAGACCCTGTCTGGACAAGATAAATTCTGTAATTTGTTCATCAAAGATTGGGTGGACTTTCAACCTGACAGTTATCAACGTCTTTGGTGGTAGGGCAAATTCCCCATCAGGACAAACGTCAAACCCACCGGCCGACTTGTTGAAGGTGGGTGTATTGTCACCATAGAACTTAATGAGGTACCGTTCAACGAACTCTTTGGCGTAAGCTGCGACCTCGTCAGCAGAGTGTAGTGTCTTCACGTGCTCCAACAATTTGTGTTCTGTGTCTTCTAAGTCAAACAGTATGCCCGCTCCAGGTTCGGTGCTGAGCCAAGAGCTATTGAAGATCTTTGATGCAATAGAGGAGTGTTGTTTCTGTCTCTGTTGTTTATTACGATAATCTGTCCGCTCCTTCTCCTCTCTCTCCTTGCGTTCCTCCTTAGTCTCCACCCTGGCTGGTTTGCCTGACATGCAGGGTATGTCCGATTTCGATCCACACTCAAACAAAGGGGTCCTGTCAAACACGTAGATGTAGGCTTGAATGTACTCCGAGATAGAAGTATATTCAGTCTCAATTGTCCATACCGGCTCTGTTAGGCACATCCGCTGCGCCTTGTCTATAACACGGGACCGAATGGCTTGTGGGATAATGGTCACCCCTCTCAGGTCGGACGTCAGGCGACAAATGGCTGTGTACTCACTGACCCGTCGAAGCAGCTTGGCGAGAACCTTTAGGTCGTACCTGGTGTATTTGATAACGGAAAAACTACAGATGCTCAACATGATGTCTGGGTTGATTGACAATGATGATAATCAAGGTATCTGACATGTGGTGTCTGTAACTCTCTTATTTGAATGGATGTGATGTCTAACCCACTCGCATGTAATGTCTCTAGTCATCATATCTCAATTCTGCGTCCAATCTGAATGTGGATTCATGTATGTCCATCCAGTTTGAATCTAGGTTCATGTCACTTGAGTCTGTAGCAATTCTACATCGAGATTGAATGTAGGTTCATGATTGATCTCACACGGTGGTTGAAAATATCATTTCGGCAATACACGGGTACTTCTCTTCGAATTCTTTGTGGGAGCTTGTACAGACGTGCCTGGTCAGAAAATTGTGAAGTATCCTGGGCACTGACATAATCTTCCCACGACTATGTTCACAGTCCTGCATGACCTTAAGTCTAAAGAACGGTGAGGTCCGTCTCAGTTCACAGTAAATTCTCAGCAAAAACAGAATAGAGGGTGCAACGCTGCAGGACTCGGTTGGAGATCCAGATATATAGACGTCAATGTCCTCCTTCTCATAGAGATCCAGATAGTATTTGATGAGAATCAACTCCTCTTCCTCCGCCGTGTCCTGTGGTTGAGGGATTGAAGGCAATACTGCCGACTGCGTCCAAGACATGTCTGTTCCCTATTCTAAATTCTTGTTCAAAGAGGCGATAATGTCTCTCCTGCGTCGATCTGGGCTGTCCCAGATTGATGAGGGAACTAATACAAAGCTGAGGTGCGACAACGGCACAGAGGATGGTCAGGCTATGGAGGTCAGCCTGTTGTTCAACGTGACTTTGTACCTGTACAACGCAACGACGGACAGACATTCGATGTACAACCCCTCTGGTCACTCTCAAGTGTTTGTTATGCAGACCCACGATACTTTATCAACTTTTGATGGCGCAGACGACGGGACGTACACTCTAGTTGATATTCCAACCACCCAGGCATACCCAAGTACCGACGTAGAGATGTCGTCTCCGTCATCGGACATAGGTGGACATGCCATAGAAGGGTCGTCCGACTGGACCTACGAGATAACTCCTGGGAATGTAGACAGAGGTGTGCACAGATCAAACGTTCAACGAGGAAACATAACATACAATGAGGAGCCGAGCGACGATTTGACAGACACGGAGTACGACCTGATCATTAAATGCCCCAAAGCCAAATACGCCTTTGTTGTCGAGGGTTACTCACGAACGTGTAAGGTGACATTTGATACAGCCACGATCCACACAAGCAAACTGTCAACACCACTCTTGAAAATTCCTAACGGTCTGGGTATATGTCTCCTGACCAAGGTCATTGACATATTCGTCCTGGATGAAGGAGCAAATCCTATACAGCACATCGACCTCTACTCAGATCTGGCTACATTCGCAAAGGGACTGGGGTCTGGGATATCGAAGGTGCAAGTGAACACCCCACTGGCAGGGGTAACTGATGCTGACATTATAAGAAGCGACATAGGGTCACGATACACCAACATCAGAATAGGACGTGAGATAATCGACGGAGAGTGCGTTTACCACTTTGACAACAACGCCAGGGGAGGGGTAAACGACCGGTCCACACTAGGGTATATGGTCAACTCGTCAACCATCTCACAGGCTCTTATGTGTATCGATAACCAGTCCAGCCTGTGCCTCAGTATGGACACGCTAGATAAAATCCTGGCATCCATTGACTCCTACCTACCAGAGGGAAAGTCGATTATATATCAAACAGTACGGAGGTTCATTCTATTCCTGTACAAGATGGGGTTTCTACACGAATTAGTCTATTACGACACACCAGAGGATGCATTCAGTATGTACTGCAACATCCGTCTGGCGGCGGACAAACTTAACATGCATGGTGGTGACGGGGACATTGACATGGAACCATTCCAGCCATTCTACAACAGGACACCGTACGTGTACAAGTTTAACAAGTGGACAGAGGTACAAACAGGCATTAAATTGAAATTGTAAAAATGAAATAAAACATGTCACATGTGAATTGGACCTTTATTGTTACGTTACGCCATAGATATTGGTTAGGGTTGCAATGCGTCTCTTACGTCTTACACCTGCAGCAATGTATGGCCTCATCTCCACAGTCAAGACAGCGACTACGTGACCACATGGCAAATATACACACCCCAACTCGTTTTCACACAAACTGAATAACCTTCAGGAACAGTGTTCAGTCTCTCTAACAGTCGATCCTCTCCTCATCGGCCGGTTCTCTGGGGTCGGTACTTTGACGAATGGTGGTGAGCGCCTGGGGCTGAGTAGAGTCCTCTCTCTGCGTGCGAATGCGCAGGCAAAAGTGTCGTAGGCTAGGTTACGCGTCGAACCTCGAGCACATTTGGTGTGGCGACACTGCGTAGATGTTGGCCACTCTCTAAGTGTCTAAGCGTCTCTAATCTCGTGATATGGTTTGCCAAGCTGGGATACACTGCCGCGCGTAGGTTGGGATGATGTTTTCTTACCGACAGGGAGGACACCACAATAGGATCTTTGTAGCTGATGTCACATAACGTAGTGGTATAACAGCCCGCTCATAGACAGTGTATTTGACGGAAGATGCTGGACACGACTCCTGTCTGATAGACGGGGTGTTCGTGGTAAAGATCCTTCAAAAAAGATTAATAATTATTTATCCCTCGAATACAAACACGGGTCTTGCTGCAAATTGGTACACGTAAAAAAATACACGTACCGGGCCGGAAACTCTAGGCAGGAAAGGGTTAACAATCGCAGCATCAAATAGGCTAGATCCCCGTTGTGCACGAATGTACATTCGTATCGAATGTGGAATTGATCACTAGATCCACCAAGAAAGTATTAACTATATAAGTGGTATGTCCCGGGGAGTTCTCACTCTCTCGCAAGTGATCATCTGACAAGAACTGAGTGTGTTCTTTGCAAGAGATCATTTGCACGTCACCAGACGTCGCTGCACTCCATATCCACGTGATTCCAACCAACGCGTTCCCCACGAGCGGCCACGTGTACACATACCATCAGCGCAGCCATGTATGCGCACCCGCACAATCAGAGTTTCCCACGCACTCACCCACGTCTGAGTTACGGCTGGCGAGATGTTGTATCTGACCTGAGACGGCTGTTATCTCTTTTTATGAATCGTCTGAACAGATTTGGGTATCCGCCTGCGCCAGCCCACAGTCACCTTGACCGGGTCGCGCGCCAGCTCGTGGTGACGGCCGACGCTATGGGCCTGATCATCCACCCACACTTTTTGCCGCGCCAGCAAGACAAAGAAAGCCTCCAAGGGTACCTCAAGCGAACAATGACGAACAGCTTGCAGACTCCTGACGCCCACGTCCTCGGACTTACGAAGTGCCTTGTTTTTATGTGCAGCCAGAGAAGCACTGAAGCCTATGATGAGTTTTTCTGCATGACTTTAGCTGATGTTATCATCAAATGTTATCCGAAGGCTGTCATGTTCATCTCCCCGCATCCTCTCTGCATCAGCCCATCACGCCGCCTTGGGGTAGGATGCCGGAATAACATCTATCATCAATGATTGATTGTAATGGCCGTCATGGGCGAGGACAAGAGACCGGTGGATGGAACTGAGAGTCGACATTCGAGACATTCATCATGACGTCTGGGGGAGGAACAGGAGATCTGAAACCGACACCGAAATGTCTCTGAATTGATATTTATCCACGGAAGCCATGCCCTGAGGTGATGATTACAGTGTTTCTTGGAAGAGGGAGACCGCCCGCACGTCATGACGTAACCAGATACTGTCTTTAGTTTAATAAACTGATTGTTGTCACAAACAAATTGATTGTGTTGATATTCGTCTGGTTTTAGTTTCTTTGTTCCAACATCTCGCATGAGAATGGCTGGTGCGCAGAAATAGGTTTCTGTTCTCGTTAATGGGCTCACCCCTCCTGACAGATATAGGACGGATGGGGAGGAATGGTTACCAGCATCCGGGTGGGAGTGGTCAACCTTCCAGATAGAAGTCGGATGCGTGGGATCTGTTTTCTCCACCATCAGAGAGTAGATGTTGCTGACGTAGTTGGATTTCTGCACAACAAGTCCTGACAGTTTTAGATCGAGGTGGGGTGATCTGAGAAATACTTTGTGGCAGTTATTGTTGAAGAAAAACAATGTCCAGTGTTTGTTGTGCACTCCCTCTATGTTGTAGAAAAAATTCCAGTCGGAGTCTCCCTTGAATGTTATTTTCGTACATCCCTGTATCCATAGTTTTGATGACACGAGTGTGGCCAGTACCTCCATCGGGTCAGTACTCGAACAATTCTGACTTTAATGAGTACAGCTGTTGTTTAGCCTCCTCTGTCTGTCTGAGGATGGTCATGTAGAATTTGGGTAGGTCAGTGCACCATATCGTAGGCGTCGCCTCCCTGACCAAGAGTTTCTGAGATGTCAATTGAAAGGTATGTCTCAGCAGAGGTTCATCTATGTATGTTGGCGAGTAGCCGAATAGGCAGTAAAATATATAAATACACAGGACGCTCATGTCAACGATGTGTAACTTTCCTAATTTGTATGGAATGTACATGATCTTGAATATGTGTCGGAGGCAGCCTATGTCATCTCTGCCACAAGGGGAGTGAGATCTGTTGCGAGGCCCGATACCGAGGGAGAGTTGT
>JAOWAZ010207680.1:0-12226 GCA_028565935.1 Goniobranchus fidelis
CCCCCCTCCCCAGCCCCAACTAATTATCAATGATCTCCCCAAACTGCACACCATGAAAGCCACCTAAGACTTTTCACCAACCCTTGTGTACAAAAGAACTTTGTCTATCTGGATAACAAGTAACTCCAGTAGTGTTTTTTAAATTATGCAATGCACACAAATTGCATGTACAAAGGAGACATCAATTGTAAGTAGGATGACAGCATACAAAGGATGACAATTGCAGATAAAAGACCAAAAAAAAAATCAAAGACCTTTGAGAAGGCATGTCGATGAAATGAGGGAAGAGGTGATGATCTTCCACATGAAAGAGAAAAATGCAATGAAAAAGCCAAATAAGAGACTAAAGACCCAATATTGCAAGCCATTAAGAAATAAGCAGGAGAAGTTTGTCTCGTAATATTATATAATATGGTTGATTCAAGATAGCTGGCTCAGTAATGCCATCCATCATCCCAAAAATGCCAATCAATTCATAGGATGGGTTTTATATTCATCCTTATCATCAATGATGACAATATTATATGAAGTTGTCATTAAAACATCATTTACAAATAAGCTAAAAATAGCATTAATTAAGGCAATACAAAGAAAATACACAAAGCAATGACAGATTAAAATAGTTACGCGCAGCAATTTTTAAAAAAAAATTGCGGGTAAAAATACAAAACCCTATAAAGCGTTTTATAAATTCAATGAAGTGATATGATCAAGGTAAATTTTAAACTTAATATCTTGAGCCAGATGAAAAGGAAAAAAAAATAAGCTGGTGTAGATTGTCATATAACTGACAGTAATCTCAGTCTGAGTCAATCAGTAATTACGATGTAAAAGTAGGTAGAAGACTTAACTGTCATCTACACATACGATCTGTCCACTTTCATGAAAATCACCACCTGTCACCTGTCGGCATCATCATGTACGATGTTTGCTGGCACACACGACTTCACAATATCCCTCCATCTGTCTCTGTTCTGGCTCTCCTGGGACATGCTCTTAAGACTAATGCCCGGTGTCTTGCTGATGTTATTGGCATAGGAGGCTGTTGGTCTTCCCCTTTTTCTTTGTGATTGAAAATAAAGCTATTGAAATCCCTTCTTTGCATGACAACAAAGCTGACTTGTGACTGAGCACCCAGGGGATCAGTCTATTAAATCTTTAGCCATTTTGGAACCGCCGGTGCTGGCCTAAAGTAATGGCGTGCCTTATCACCGGTACACCAGGCAAAGGTTTAAAGTTTCAGACAGTTTCTGAACCAATATTCATTGGATCTTGCTGGTGCATACCGCTCCAGCTCAGTTCACAGAAAATGACAGTACAAATCACATTTGTGCAGTATGTTCGTACAAGTATAAAAAATTTAAAAAGTAAAACCTTAAAGTATCTTACAAGGATTACCCAGTCAAGGCAGTCAAATCATCCATCCACTGCACTCAGTGCCAACGTTACCCGTGCATCAAGAGAGGGAATACTTATTGGGCAAATTGGCACACAAAGGTGGAATTTTGGAGCTAAGTGACAGGTAGGCAAAATTTGAGCTTGATCTCTTTCACGATTTTTATTTTTATTTTATGGCCATTTTAGTGAACCATATGGCATATATATATATGAAAATTGCTCAGAAACCCGGGCTGCGGGTCAAATTAGGGTCATGAGGTGAGGGCTCAAAGGATTAAGATCAAATACATGCGGTTCTACCTTTGTACACATCAAGGTCAGCTATAAAAATAGGTTGATGTAGATTGTTCTGTCATTAAAATTTGCCTTACAGTAACAATAAATATTGATGGTTAATTCAAGCCTAGGGTATACGCAATGTTGGTAACTGTCTAAAACGGAGGTGTTTCCATAATATTAAAACAAAAAAAAACCAAAACAAAAAAACAACAAAAAAAGCCCACAACAGCATGCTGCACATTATACCAAAATAAAAACATCCAAACTAACACACAGTTTATTGAAGAGAACATTGTTCAGTTATCTTCAAGTTATTAACAATTATTTTATACACACCAAAGAACAAGGCATCACAGATATAAAAGAAACGATCACTGAAGTAACTATCGTAGGTTTTTTTTAAGGATTCAAAAATGTTATGAGAAAACGGACTCTGTTCACTGTATTGTGCATGGAGGCATTTGCATCTTTCAAAACAATTATCTTGTGTCACAGTCTTTAAAGAAGACACTGTAGAGGTAGATTAGAGCTTAAGATTTTCCAAATTTATCAATCAACAAAATCCAACAGGAAAATGTTACAGTATCCATATCAATAAAATTAAATATGAACAAAAGTATAACCAAAACAACAAACTAAGCTTGGACATGTTATATGTCAAATTAAATGGAAGTTTCACCGGTAATAAAAGAAAATGTAAAAGTCTTCCTTCACTGATTCTTCCTCGTCTTGGAGTATTCTCCTTATAGTGATTAGTCCAGACTAAAAATACCCCTATAGCTCTTAAAAAACAGAATGTGAAGGGTCTTGAGCGGAGATAGTTCTCAGGTGTTGTAAAGAATCAGCTGTCTCTCATTTTCACCAGACAAAAACATGTTTTGAATGTATCTAACAATTCTATACAATAGACAATAGATAGCGTCAATAAAGAACATGCTACATATGATAAAGCTCTGCGAGGTTTGTCTTAACATTTATATAAGTCAATTTATGAGATTCAAAATCTGACGATGTTTAAAATCTTAATTGTGAAGATATTACTATAAATAGGAGAGGTGCAGCATTGTGCATTTCACTTCTTTTTTTTTTTTTTTAACCTGCATTGAATCAATAAGAAAGCCTGAAGATTTTGATCAGGTTAGGTTTAAAGCAAGAAATATAATTGTCTGGTATCTTAAGATGTGGTGATAATAGCATCCTCATAGCAAATTCAGAAGAAAAAACTATAGAAGATGCTTGCTGATGTAATAAAGTCTGGAGAAGAAAAAGTGTGTGATCTCAGAAAACAGCTCACGATAGCAACTAAGAAACAAATCATTCCTATGTAGAAAAGATAGCAGCAAAGTAAAGAAGAGAATTGCATGGAGAAAGTCATGATAGAAACATATACACTGGAACATAAATTACTAGTTCTGAAACATATAGATGTAAATGTTTGACAATGGGAGCGGAGGAGAAATTACCAAAAGAAATAATTAAAGCTGTAGGAATATCGCTTTATAGAATGTTAAGGATGCTTTCAAGCAAAAATAGCATTAAGTACAGAGTCAGAAAAATCCTTTAATTTGTCTTAAATCAGCAAATCTTTTGGCCTTTCTTAGAAGCTATTATGCAGCATAAAAATACCTGATTATAATGTTCTTTCAGATAAACATCAGACTGAATGTATTGTAAACTGTATTAAGATTATGTATGACAAGGTGAAATCCTATCATCCCCCCACTCACCCAAAGGCAGAACGACATATCTGACAAAAAGCAGTTTTCTATTTTGTTCTCATGAATCACTACTAGAAGCTGTATCCATCTGGTACAAACAAAAGTATATGGTTAAACACAACGTACTAAGATTAATCATCACTCCGACAAAAAGTAAAATCAGTTGGTAACTTTGAAGAGGATGATAAACAACTGTTTTTTGCATGTTTCTTGAAAACAAAAAAATGTGCAGATACATCGGTCTGACACTGAATGAAGGGTAGTACAATCTAACAACATGCAAAGGATTCAATCAAATGACACCTCAACTAAAATTAGTAAAAGTTTTGTTCTATTCATGAAAAAAGGATGATTTGACTATTTTCTATCTTTGTAAAACAATGGTGGTTGACTTCATTTCATATTTGCCAATTTCGTTGATCATACAGAAGCCAAGACAACTGTTTCCCTCTGCTGAGTGGGTGCCAGTGCCCAAGGTTTTTCTATTGCTGATGCTGGGCCAGTGGCAAAGCTGGCCTTTGGTTTGTTTCTGTAATCAGTCATTCATATTTTCAAAAATCTATTTCTTGTTTAATTTATTTGTTCGTGTTGCAAATGATATCATATTTTTTTCTTGCTTCCATGCTTTTGAAAAGTTACAAAGGCAAGAACGTTAAGCTATATATCTTACTCAGAGCCTAATTTCAATGTTCATCAATGTTATAATAAAATGTCTTTAATTTGGTGCATTGTTTCTTTTGTCGGTTGTTTCTTTTTTTTCCTTTAATTTTTTTCCCATCCTTAATATCCAACAAAATCTATCAATGTGATAATTAAAAAATGTCAGATTTGAGCTTCGTATCATAAATAACTCATAAAATCTAACTGAACAAATTGAAAGGAGGGAATGTTGAAAACACCGAGGCAATATATCTATAGTTATTCTATTCTTCATTTTGACTATGCAAGACTGACAATCCAAGATCATTTTTTGTTTTTCTTTTCCTCTTCCCAAGTGTAAAATTGAAGCAATCTATGGATTATCCTCTTTCATTTTCCCCATCCTTTCCTCTTCTTTTATCTAATGGCTCAAACTGAAGATATCATGGAATTCCCATCATTACTTTAATAGACAACATTTGAGTAATTATGAAGACATGGATAGAACACTCTGATGTATTACTTTGAACACGTATTTGACTCTGACTGAAGTCTTTGCTTAATTTAACACAAATCCTTTGGTAATATGAACTAAATGTGATGGATCAACATAAAAAGCCAAGCAAATCAAAAGAAAACTAAAAAACAAAAATGCAAATCAAAACATGACATCTACTGAAATGTCAAAATAAGAAACAAAGTGTAAAATAAGGAAATCAAAATGTCACATGAACTAAAGAGTATTATCTCGTAACATTCAAAAAATTAAAGCAACAAAGCACATCCCAGTCAAAAGACTGTATTAACCTTTTAGTAAAAGTAAAGCATGGGTGGAGAGAAAAAGAATGAACAGTGAAATTTATCACACAAATCATTAAAAAAAAACCAACAACAACAACAATAACAACAAAAACAAACAAGTGTACAGCCTGTATAACAGTTGTAGGCTGCTTGTAGCTGTGTTATATAGACTTAAAGCATCAGAGACAATGTTTGCATTTCAAGCAGTTACATAGCTAAGCGGGGCACAAATGTTAGGTTTGAATTTTGTTTAATGTACTGTATAGTAGTGTGTGTAAAACACAATAATAATTAAAAAGCGTGTCTAAAGACGTTTGGTTAATCTTCTAAAAATTTATAAATATTAATATTCTCTCTCTCTCTCTCTTGAAGTATAAACAGTGCCAATCAATAAGACATTTTGGTGCATTTTATGGTTATTATTGTTCTTTTAATAAACATTTTAAAAAATCTAAATCCGTCCATTAGTTTGAGTAAAAGATTTATCATGTAATAAAACAAATCCAAAATGAATAGTCTTCTCTCAGATATAGCAAAAAAGCCATAAAATATGTTCTAGCAGCGTTTCTTACTAGAAGCCAAAAATAATCATGAAAAAACACAGGCATTCAGAGAGCAGATTTTTAAACATAAAACATAGCATCTGCCCTTTAAAAGAGACTTTGTACTTTGAAAACTTAAGTGATATATGATGACATTCTAACTTATAAAATCGTAAAAATACATGACAAGATATAAATGATAACATACATGCAAGAATATGATGTTCATAAAAGATAAGGAAAAAACAAGGATCTTCTTTTAAAGAGTGAGAAAAAGAAATGAGTTGTTGAGTATGAAGAGTAAGGGTAAATATGAACCATTTGACTTGAAACAGTGAATAAAAAAACAACACACATATAATAATAACAACAAAACAGAGGTTCAAAATGAGTGTATACATTTCCAAAGACATTACAATCAATTTATTGATCCTATCTTTGAAAAGAAATATTAATAAAAACAAACAAAAACAACAAACAAACAACAACAGCAAAAAATCCACACACACACACACACACAACAAAAAAACAACCAAAACCTCCATCTCAAAATATCCCTCTTTCAGTCATATCCAATCATCTACTTAATGTATTAAGCCCATGCATGGAGGGACTGATTCAACTGTTCGCCCACAACCATGACTTTCAAAAGATAAATTGGGCGCTCTCTCTCCTTGCATAAATTTCAACTTTTATGTAAAGAAAAGGTGACCAATTTTGCTTACATAGATATGCAACAAGATAACAATCTCCACAACTGAAGACATAAGCAATCTTGACATAAGATAATTTTAACTTGTTTTTACTCAACTGCTGCATAAGAGCATAAAATATTCCCATTCCCTTCCTTCAGTGTTCTCCTCATGACTACTCTAGGGTTCTCAATTCTAAAAAGGGTGTGTATTAATTGAGTTACTTCTTCCTCTTCCACCAAGGCCAAGGCTTCAATATGAAGATAAGCTGGCCTGTTTCTTAAAAATCATTCACATTTGCATGCACATACAATTTAGAAGGAAATAGAAAATGATCTCCTGAAATCCTCTGTAGAAAAAGCTTACTTAGTTATAGTCGGCAGGGAAATCCAAAGTCTGGTGATAGAAGTCAAGAATGAGTGCAGATGGACATTTGTTCTAGAGATGAGAATTGCGAAATGGAAGGTGGAGTTTCTGGTCCATTGTTAGTTTGAGGTGCGTTAGTTGATAGTGCCACATTTTCAGTCAGTGCTTTATGTAAGACGACCAGTTCGGTGTTTGCTTTCCTTTTTTTTAGTGATTGCCATTTGAGATCGTCAATTAGGCCAGTGACATTCGCTTGGGGTCCATAATTGCCACTAACAAATTTTGCAGGCCAACGTTGAACTTTCTCAAGCTCTTTGATTTCACTATTAACGTGCAGGTCCCAAACTGAGCTGCTATACTCAAGTACCCTTCTTACATATGTCTCGAAGCATTACTTTTTCACTGAGCCATGGCAGTGATGGATTAGCCTGTTGAGTAATGCATTGGTTCTATCTGCCTTCATAAATGTTCTGGTGACATGCTTTTATCACTTCATCGTACCATTTAATGTCGTCTGCAGTACATAACATCCTTCACACATCAAATTGTTTCATTATACGTATGATGTAATCTGAATTCATTCGTTCCTTTTTGTCACTCTCAGGACTTGACACTTCTGCACATGGAATTCCATTCTTCCTTATTCTTCCCAACTTTGCAGTTTGTCATTGTAATTCTGTAGCTTAACAGCATCATCTGGATATTTTAATATCTCTATAAAGAAGGCTGTCAGCAGTGAATAGTCTTAGTGGGGATCCTGTGTCTAATCCTTCAGGCATATCATTGATGTATATTAGAAACAGGAGTGGCACAGTACCTAGAGGCACCCTAATTTAACCTCAGCAGTCTGTGATTCTTTGTCATCAATTATGACATTTTGTTTTCTGTTACTGAGGAAAGACTCAATCCACCTAGATATTCTACCACTATTTCCACGCTGTCTGATTTTAAACAGGAGGCTTTTGTGGTGGACCTTGTCAAAGGCTTTAGAAAAGTCCAGCAATATGGCATCAATTTGTCCAAGGTTCTCAAGTGTGCATTTGAAGTCAGTAGAATTGGTTAATACCTGAGTTTCACATGATCCTTTGGCTTGATTGTTACACTATGGTCTAGAACAACACTATCCCCCCTGTTTGTAACCAACAAAGAAATAATTTATTTCTCAAAATGAAATTAATGGAGGTGATCCTTATAACAGTAGACATAGCATTCATTATGGCAATGTACATACCATACTACAGATGGTGAATAAGTATTCAATGAATAACTTACACACACTTCAAAGAACATGCTGTATGCGTCCATCAGTTGATTTTTTGTTTCACACACATAAATCTTGTCAGTTATTAATAATAATTTGGTACAGCCTACTTTTAAAACAACATACATTAATTTTTATGGTCCTCCTAACTTTCTACAACATGACTTAGAAGATTATTACCCATATTTGAGGGCATGATTAAAGTATAAAACAAGAATTGAAAAAAAAAAACTTGAAAAACATCAATTATGACAGTCATTAACATGATAATTAGAATATCAGCACAATCAACATTTTTATCATTGTTGGATCAACAGCCTAGATAGGCAAATATTAAAGACAAAATTAGCAAGGATAAAAGGCTGCCAATCCTCTTCGCCACTGGCGAATGAATCTTTCTGCTTTTGTCTGCTAATTTGCAACCAGTCCAGCATCTTTAGCCATGCCATAAAAGATGGAATTTGTGTCCTGTAGCAAAGCTTGGGGGCTTTTAAATTCCTTAATCTTTCCAACATCAAGCACCATGATCCTAGAGGAAATAAGAGGCAGTTTTAGAATAGATTTGTGATATTTTCAAAATGTAAGGACTTGTATTATATAAATATGTTTACACAGAGGGCATCAGATAGAACAAAATTTCCTAATAGATTTAAGTCTTTGTGCAACTTTTCATTACCGTAACCCTTTCAGTGTGAGAGGTATATAGCTAAAATCACATCCATATGCCTGGGAGCATCAGTTCTACTAGTGCTGACATCGCAGTTTGCTCTTGCCTTTCACTGGAAACAGACCTAGAACTAACCTCTGAAACAGTGCTTGAACTTTTAGAACTAATGAAATTACATGTCACAACTTCTAGATCTGGAGCCTCAAAGCTGGCTAGGTTGTCTTCATTGGGCCTATTGGCACCAGTTTCTAGATCAAAATCTACATCTTCAATCTAGGAAACAAATCACCTTCCCTTCCACTGTCTTCACAGTTGGAAACATCCTAGAAATCAGCATTATGACTCTCAGAGTCCTTTAACATTTCATCTAAAACTTTGACAACAGTAAGCCTATGCCCCTAAATTCACTTCCTCTCAGCCATGATGGAGGTGAAAGTAGAAACATGCGTGAGGAAAGGAAAGAAAATGATAATCACTGCTTTTCGTGAATCTTACGTGTGATTTGACAAGAACTTCTCTACTTATTCTCTAATTGAACTATAGGGAGTTGTGGAAGTAATATTTCCCATAGAAATATTCTAGATGGCAGCCCATTTTTGGCTTATCTTGTACAAAGTAATCACAGAGAGAATGGATGAAAATCAAGAGAACCTACATGTCTGTAGCATAGATTGGGCACAGGCATTTGACCTTGTAAGACTACATCATGCAACGAAGCTGATACTGAAACAATACTGGAACCACAGTTGCAACAGTGAGAAGAGAAAGGGGCACAAAAGAGGATATCAAAAGTAAAAGAGGAGTGAGGCAAAGATGCCTGCCATCTCCACCTTTATTTATTGAGGGAAAGATCATTGGGAAGAAAGCCAGGGGAAGGGCTAGGAGATCTTGGATGGATGGCATCAAGGTATGATCTAATCAAAAGACATATGTCATCCGTCAAGGTCAAATGGAGGTTGAGAATAAAGAGTATGGAGAGTGATGACTGAAAACCTTCAGATCAAAGCTGGCATTTGATTGATTTATAACCTATTTCATTTGCTCTTTTCACACATACGTGATATGCTTTTTTTAAACGTGAGTTTTCTGGATGTTGTTGATGGTGATGCCAGTGATTTTGTACCAGTTTGAAAACAGTATTTTACATGGTCAGAAACAGAGGTTTTATTGTGAAGAGCATCACATCTTTAATACATAGATGAGAGAAAATGGTGAGATAAAAACAGTAAGAAGAAAAACCAAAAACAAAACAACCCCCCCCCCCCTTTCCCAGTATGTCAAGAAAGTTTTTATGACACAAAAACTATTAGAACTGTACGATACGATGTTGTTCTGCCATGAGTTGAAATTCTTTAAAACATATGATGATAAGATTTGGGTGGAATTTGGCTCATTATTGGTTACTTTCCATACAGAATAAAAAATGTACTTATAACATCCTGCAGATATTAACCCTTTTCCCCACACACTACAAGATTATGGAACAACATCTGACCCTCTGTCAAACGCAGCAGAAGCTTGGAGAAATTTTTTAATGCTCTCTCCAAGCAACTTGCCCTCAGACATAGAAAAAAAAAAAAACCAACTAGGTAGTGTCAGAAGAAACAGCAGATTAGCAAAACCAGGTCATGAGCTGGGAAGTTGTATGCAAAAGAAAGAGGTGAAGACCCAAAGAAACCCTAAAAGCAGTTCTGAGAGAGCCAAAGGCACACGATTTTGAATCCATTAGTGGTACCAGGAAGTGATGGAAAAGAATGGTAAATTGAATTCAAGGTGTGCTGGATTTCATGTTCAGCCATATTGACGCATTCAATGATACTAGTTGGTAAAGGCAGTCAGTGAGAAAAGCTATCTGTGAAGAATGCTCCATCTTACCTTGTGTAATCCAAGATGGTGTTAAGCCGATGAGCAATGGTCAGCACAGTGCAATCTTCAAACTCAGTTCTGATGGTTGCTTGGATGAGGTCATCGGTCTCCAGGTCAACAGCTGCTGTGGCCTCATCAAGAACCAACACCTGGGTCTTGCGAAGGAGAGCACGGGCCAAGCATACCAATTGCCTTTGGCCAACACTAAAAATGAAAGGAGAATAAAAAAGTCATTGTGAGAAATATTCTTCACTTCAATTAATCAAATATTAATAGAATAGGATGGCATTTCATTTATGGACATGTTACCTTATAAAATAGAAGAGCTTCAATAGTAACAAAGATAAGCAACAACCCACTGGATTTAAACAACGAAAATTCTAAAAATTCTGTCACAAATAATCTATGCTGGTCTATCTACAGGCTGCAAAATTAAGTCCAGAATCTGAGGATATTAATAATACAACAATAACAATACACAATTCACAAAGAGCATATCCAGCATCATTGTCATTGCCCTAACCTAATCTGCTAGAATCTTCATCCTCTCTGTCAGAGCTAATTACAAGCAATTACACTAAGTCCTAAGCATCATGTCATGACATAAGCCTTCATTATCCTTATGCTTTCCTCTTGAGACAAGTTGAACATAGCTGCTGCTGTCACATACAATACTGAATGCAACCAATCGAAAACACACTAAAACTACTTCAGAATAAAATTATTCAAATTTAGCAGTTAAAACTGCAACAGCTTCAATACTTCATACAATAAAAGCTGCTGTGGAGTATATAAAAGGCAAACAACAAGAACAAAATTTGTCTGTACCTGACTGCGTGGGTTCGAGCCTTGCTAATGTGCGGTCAGGCTCATAACAGCAAGTCAATGGCGCTGAAGTCTTGGGTCAGGCACTTTACTTTGCTTACCTTACTCCACACTCATGTGTGAATGAGTAGTGCTTGGCGTTAAGACAGCGCTGTCTCTGTCTGAAAAAATGTATTCGCACCTAACAGGCAGCAAGTCTTGTTCTAAATGTTCTGTACTGCTTTTGGTCAGGGGAGCATGGCTACACTGTGAAATGTGCGTTATGTAAATGCCATCTTTACTTTTCACTTCTAGTTGCTAATACTCCAATAAATATTAAATCTATTGAAAGTGAATGTAGAATTCACACATTACTTTTGCACATTGATTGCTTTATGATTAAGCCACAGGTTTTGAGACTGGAAGAATTCATTACCAGTACAAATTGTCTGAAATTAATTATATCTAGAAATGGTATAAATCAAATGGAGATACCTCAGATTTTCTCCTCCTTCAGAGCATTCAAACATCAAACCTTCTTGCAGAGTTGAAACAAATGATTTGAGATGAGCATGTTCAAGGGCAGACCAAAGTTCCTCATCCGTGTGCGCGTCAAAGGGATCCAGATTCATCCTCAGGGTCCCAGAAAATAGGACTGGATCCTTTTAACATAAAACAATAAAAACCCCATAAATTTCTTTCTGATTTTTCTCTTTGATGTAAGAAGGCAACATAATAATGCCACTCAAAATGAAAAGACAAAGAAATGGCTGAGACACCCCATTGTCCATATAATAGATGTTATATGAGCTGTATATATTATGTTTAATAGAATATCAAATACGTAACAATGACTTATACATGTAGAGAACCTCATATGCGTGGCATAATTTCAAAAACTTCACAAATTTTATTTCTTTGGCAACTGTACAATGATCATCACATGTTGATTTATCCCATTTTAGGAAGGACATTTTGGACAAAAAGAAATGCCTCATTTGTGAAGTGATCTTAATGTAAGAGAAAATGTGTTCTTTTGTGAGGGTTTCATTTTGGTCACTCTAAATGATTTACACTGACAAGTATCAACCTGCCTTGGTGTCACATCCACACACACACACACATACACACACACACACACACACTCTCTCTCTCTCATTCATTTTCTCTCTCTCTCTCTCTCTCTCTCTCTC
>JAOWAZ010208791.1:0-12226 GCA_028565935.1 Goniobranchus fidelis
TGTTCTTGGATTCATTTAAACAAAGTCGATACTACGTATTTACTTTCAAATAAAATAATTGTCAGCATTGAAAATCGTTGGGTTCAAAATCCCTCTCCGGGTAAAAACCAAAGAGGTTGAAAAATTAAAGAAAGAAGAAAGAAACAAGGGTAGGGAATGATGGAAAAAAAGCAAAGAGGACCCTGAAGATAAAAAGCCAAAAAATTTGAACGGCCACCGCATGGATATAGCAAATTATAATTTGTTTTTTATTAATATGTAGATGGAAAGATCTCACTCACCTCTAATTTCTTAGAAAAGAGCTTAATGAAAGCAGTTTAGGGCAAAAAAGAAAGAATTAGGAATGTACAGCACAAAAGATGAGACATAAATCAAAGGAAGTAGAGTCGGCCATTACCTGGTAGAGACAAGACTGACCTACCAGAAATGGCATGGATAGCATCTAAAGATAAGAGTGCAAAAAGAGGCATTTTTGGTGTTAGAGATTGAGACGAAAGATAAGATGGCAAAATTACATTCGTAAGGATGGATTGGAGATTCAGTAGGTGCTATAAACACACTCAAACAAACACCAAGAAAAATCGAAGTGATTTTTGGAATCTCAGACAAAACAAACACAAATCCAAATAAAATGATCACACACAAACATACACATAGGAAGAAAACATATGTATGCTTATTCTGATCTGATTATGACTGTTGAAATCCATCCATATTTCTATACTTTAGCGTACGATGTATCTTCTTGCTAAGGTCATTCGTCAGTTTTTTCCATTCAACTCATATGCTACAACAAGTGAGGAAGAAAAAGAAATGTCCCTCCACAGTGATCTCTTTAATTCAGAGACAAATAAGCCATCTGGTGTGCTCAATCCTGTCACTTATCATGAGGCAAACTTCTCCACTTTCATATTCTGGTTAATTTCTGGAAGGTCTTTCAAGACACTGTCATGTTTTATTATGTGTCTGAAAGATTTCAATGTAAAGGCCTAAACAAATTTTTATAACCTTGTGACCTATGACACACTTCCTCATTTGATACTGAATATGAATATGTCCTTTCTTATTTTGTTCTTTACTTCTCCAGTAAATCCTGAACTCCTGAACATTCAATTTTTGAATCACTATTCTAATTGTGCAGATTTCACATCTATGTAAGAGATTAAAAAAACAACAACATACAATGTCGATAGGTTCAGTTGAGGGTCAAAGGAAAGTGACTTGATCTTCACATTTTTTTTTTTTTTGCATTTGATTGTGTAAACAAAGTCCCTGCCTTTATAATTATTGCTTTTATGTCATGATCATTCCTAATTATCTTACCCCAAATGTCTGAATTTCTACACCACAAACAATTCTTCTTCAGCAATGTAAAACTTCCATTAAATTAATCATCATTATTGATTACACCCCAGAAGCTGTTTTGAGTTTCCTTAAAGTTCATGAAAACCACATGGCTAAGATGAGTCATAACAACACTGTCAGAAAACACTAAAATCACTGTGTATATGGTAGGAGAATTTTCATAAATTCACACATATAGAGGCAACCACAAAATTCAATTTCAACAGCTTTTTGACAGACCCACTGCAGGTAAAAATGAAATAGGTATGTTTCTATAATTTTTTTTTGCTCCTGACAACCACGAAAAGAAGTTAGGTGGATGGGTTTTGTGTTACAAAATTGAAAATTGAACATAGGTTTGCGGTTTAACGGGCAGAATCATTCACATCAATAAGGCACAGATGGATGAAGGAAACAGGTAAAGAAAACCGGTGCATGGACTCATTGATGCTAGAGACAAGCAGACAAATTTTACCTACAATTCAAGGATGTTGATTCTTAGAAAAAATGTCTGAACAAGCTGCAAAAGATGTGAAACTTCTGCAGCCAAGCAGTTTTCTTTGAATGCACTACCCCTTTTATTTTAGGCGGACTTCATTGAGCTGTACTTTATTGTAAAATTATGCACCCCCGAACCCCCACCCAAAAAATTAAAAACCAAACAGTCTAGACACAGGGCCAATAATTAATTTTCTTCGAATCGTTATCCATTCCTTTCATCCCAATTTTCATTGGTCAAATTGTCTATGTATATAAATTGTTTTGAATGGAATGAACGCTTAAAATAGTGCCATTGTCTAAAAACCCACAACTAACAAAACCCAAGCATTACCAACCAAAAAAGTCCAACAAACAGTAGGGAACAGCTTTGAACAAAAAAGGAGGGGGGAGGGGGGATCTCTCTTGCAATACTGGTGCTGACTGTTCTTCCACTTAACGAAAACTTTGAAAAGAAACTGTACATTTAATTGACAACAGAAAAAACAATTTGATATTTGGCAAAGCCTAGCTTGAATATCCTGCCTGAAAAGAATCAATACTACTGTGTCTTATATCCCACTGTGATTGTCATTGAAATTTTCTGAAAATTCCATTTGAAATTTGTGTTAGGACAAGCAAAGGAGAGGCAAGCAAGGCAATCACACATGTGCCAAAATCAAATGAATGTTATACAAAAGTTACAGGCCTTTACGACATCATGGCCACCCAGAAGCTGAAAAGTAGTCACAAGACACACACACTCCATAAAACTTAAGGATATAAAAACTAATGGCATATACATTCCTTAAAATTTATGGTATAAACTAAAGGCAAACACACTCCTCATAACTCATGAGTATAAAAACTAAAGACACATACATCCCTCAAAACTAATGGGTATAATAGCTAAAGGCACACACACTCCTTAAAACTTATTGGTATAAAACGCAAAAGGCACACACCCTCCTTAAAACCTATGGGAATAAAAACTAAAGGCACACACACTCTTTAAATCCTTGGGTATTGAAAGTAAAGACATATACAATCCGTAGATCTTTTGGGTATAAAACTCTTCAGCACTTATGGGTATAAGAACCAAATACACACACTCACTCCTTAGAACTTATGGGTAACACGCTCCTTTGAACTTATAGGTTATAAAACTAAAGACACAAACATACTCCTTAGAACTTAGGGTGTAGAAACAAAAGACAAACACACTCTTTAGCACTTATGGGTATAAAAACTTAAGGCATACAAACTCCTTACAACTTTTGGGTATAAAAACAAGAGGCACACACACTCCTTACAAACAGCATGCTTCATCTTTTACATCAACTGAACAAGATATGACAATCTTAAAGAAGTGACAAAACGGAACCCTGCTTGTCATCTAAATTGTATAGAATAATTACACAACAATATTAAAGCAAACAAACAAATTTTAAAGCAAAACAAAGCAAACAAAATTAAGTATAGAGTATGGATCTAATTAACGAAGGTTATGCCTCATTTTCTTGTGAACATCAAGCGTAAATTTGTATATTTGAAAATAAATGAACAAACAGCAATAATGAGATAATTTAATTTAGAATATTTTGAAACTGGACTAGCCTTTTGACTATTTAAGAAAAGTTTGGTGCAAGCAATTGTCTGATTTACTGTCGTAGACTTAAAAACAAAATTTTTTTTTAAAAATTATAAAATAGAATAAATAGACTGAAAAAATAAACCCAACAAAACCTCACGACCTCAGACTTGTTAATTACAAAGAACGGCTCTCAATGAACATTTTGTAGTACAAAGTGTACAAAAGATCATAAATAAAATCTACAACCACAAAAGAACAGTATGTGCCATATTTGTCATCCCTCTTAAGTTATCATTATGTTGAAGCCTTTGCATAAGAGTTTAAAATGACGGAAGACCAAAGAGATGTCCCCTGCAGGCATGCAAATAACAGAGAAGGAGGGTCTGGGAAAGCCCCGCGGAACAGAGACCAGAGTTTAGGTCGCCCCAGAAATCAAAATACGTTACCCTGTCAGTAGCAGCAGAGACTTGCTGCGTGTATTTTGAAGTAAGCTTAAAGAGGAAAACATGAATAAGACGACATGCAGCAAATCTACACGACACCTTTTGAACAAAAAAAGTAAATAAAGAAAGAAAGATAAAGAAAAGAAAATATAAACAAAAATATGTCTGCAGTTTCATATAGGTCTGTCCATACACATCACAGTAGATGGGCAACAAAAGATATTCGTTGTGGAATTCTATATCTTCATCCTGGTATCATGGCCCAGTGTCAAAATCTTTTACTTTATACATATACCAGAGATGCCAACTAAGTCCACCAAAAAATCCTGAAATTTTGAATTGATTAATTTATACAGTAAAACATACGGCCCACCCTTAAAATTTTAATTAATTTAACTTCTGGACATTCTAAAAAAATCCGGATTTCCTTATAAATCCTGAAAATTGGCACCTCTGATATACTGTTGTATTTCTCATATTGTTCATCTCTCAGTTTGAACTTTTCCCTTTCCCATTCAACCCTCTCCTTGCACAAAAGATTAAAATTGGGCCAAACTGAGCCATTATATTTCAGGCCCCAATACCTAAACCCTTAAAAGAAAGATGTTCAATTTTGTTCAACTAAACGAACATATCAAATTTCTAAAGTTGGACCTTTGGGGTACCGGGTATACGACATAAAAAAAAAAATCAAATAAAAGCATCTACATTGTCCAGTAAAATCATTGTTTCATTGCTAAGTTGCTCTTTTTTGCTGAACCAGTATGTCACCTTAATGCCGAATTATAAAACAGAAGGCAGGATAAAAGGCTAAAAATAATTTAGAAACCCACTGGCTATCATAATTTAAATTATACTAAATGACACTCCCAGAGCAGTATCTATTCATAAGGAATAATTAATTTTCCCTCATGCCAAATTATACGAGACTTCCTATCTTATCTTGTTGTCAAACCACATGGATTCAACATCATGAGGTGTCTTGCTGATAAGCAAATATAGAGATGACAAAGATAGACAGGAACAAAGAGGAAATGGAAAGAACTTAAAAAGTTGGTAAGTTTAACTCTTTCTGGAAATGTACTGATGTCTCAGTAAAAAAAAATCTTACAGCTGCGGACATAAACCGATGTATCGGTAGTCCCCATAAGGTCTTGCTAGTTTTGTTTCTTTAATAAACCCATACATTTTTATAATACTGAGTGGATCAACTTTTCCCGTTTGATGCACTCATTTAGTATCAGGAAAAGAAAAAAGGTGTGTTTACATTGTGACTGACTTGTAAACAGAGTTGCGATGTCAGACGACAGTCCATCTTCTTCTACATAAAGAAGACTACTAACTACCAAAAGATTAGGCTTTTCAGCTCTTCAAGACAATGTATGAGTAAAAAAGATGATTGTAGAGTCTCTTAATTTGTGTTACATCACAATTTTTTTGAAAATAATGGACAAAGCTTTGATTGTGCCCAAAGATTCCAACACACCAAGCAACACATGTTTGTGCAAGTGAGTGTAGAAAAACTAGTTCTAATGCTTGTGTAACAGAGTTTAAAAAATTTGTTCTAAGGTTTGTGTAACAGAGTTTACAAAAATTTGTTCTAATGCTTGTGTAACAGAGTTTAGAAAAATTTGTTCTAATGCTTGTGTAACAGAGTTTACAAAAATTTGTTCTAATGCTTGTGTAACAGAGTTTAGAAAAACTAGTTCTAATGCTTGTGTAACAGAGTTTAGAAAAATTTGTTCTAATGCTTGTGCAAGTGAGTTTAGAGAAATTTGTACTGATGTTTGTGTAACAGAGTTAAGAAAAATTTGTTCTAATGCTTGTGCAAGTGAGTTCAGAGGAATTTGTACTGATGTTTGTGTAACAGAGCTAAGAAAAATTTGTTCTAATGCTTGTGCAAGAGAGTTTAGAGAAAGTTCTTCTAATGTTGTGTAACAGAGTTGAGAGAAATTTATTCCATTCTAAACCTAAGTGGTAGGGGACTTCAGAAGCCTTCATATTTCTGTTGATGTCTGAATAGAAAGGGGCATCAGAGCTTTTGCAAATGGGATATTTTTCTTGGATTTAATTTGATGAAAAAAATTGTACATTTGAGGACCACAAAAGTTGAAGAGAATGGTGTGGATGGTTGGAACATGCGAGGACAATACATATTCAAAATGAAAATAAATGTATAATCCTCTAGTATGCTATTTAATTGAATGTGACTTGTAAAACTGAAAATTTAAATTTGGGTAATCTCTCTTTTATTCCATTCATGCTTTAAATCCCATATCAAAATACCGATGTCTCTTTATCCCTTTCAAATATATGCTTCAATTTTACATCAACTAAATGGCTTTCTAGTTCTCTCAGTGCTTCACATGAATTAAATGCAAAAAAAGCAAGTAAAAAGTTTATAAGACACACACTGTAACACATACAAACAATAAATACAAAGATAATATTTTTGTACACTGATACAAATTTGCCATACATACAAACGTAAAAAGTGACCAAATTTTCCATTAAGTTTACAGGAAAGAAAGTGTTGTAAGAGGGATTACAAATCTTGCTTCATTCATTAATCAGTTTTCACAAGTGACGCACACAAAAAGACGTGTTTACGATTTAATTTTAGCGCTGATGCGACCCAGTACCTGTGACATTGTCTGCTCGCCTAGAGGAATGTCATCATTTTTTATGGCCACTTTCTGTACAATAGCATTGCTGTCTGATTCCATTACAATCCTGAAATGTAAAGGAACAAAAATACATCTTTGCTACTGTACCATTTATTCATGGGATGGTGAAGTTAATCAGAGGAAGTCACAAATTAAGTTTAAATCTTGTGAATGTCTATTTACTTAATGGTACGTTTGTTTAAGTAGCATAAGTTTTGAATAGAATTTGTATTATTCAGTAGTTTTCGTGTTAGTGTAAAACAGATATGATCAGTTGCCAACTAGGAGCTCAGATGTATCAAAACGCTTGACAAGATATGCTGTCCGGTGCTGTTCTCACACATAACCCTGCATACTTTACTTATGATGTCATCTGATTATTGTAAACTCATTTACGAATCTTTCTTCAAGAGATCTCATTCCTGATTCCTGTTGTCATTTGTTTTCATGGGAGGTTTCATGAAATCTGCATTGACTTCGTTATCTTCGCCCTAAACGAGCTACTAGTCAAATTAATCTCATTGACCCCTCATATCTCTGCTGAAATTAAAGTTGATTTTTCAATTTAGGGATTTATCCTGCCCTTAAATGATGTGCCATCAAATTAAATCATCAACAATTATCATTATAAGACTTAAAATAATTACTTGAATTATGTGCCACCTGAAAGACAAGAAAAAGAAATTATGAAAGTTTATTTCATTGACCAAAAAAATGTTTGGAAAGGCATCTCTGCCTTTATTTCTACGTGTCATCCAGTGAAGCTGTCCTCTCCATATTGTAGTCGATTGCTGAGTGTAACCTGAGTTCTTATCAGTAATAGTGAACCTTTGATGACTGCTCCAAGATTTAGTCAACATTAAATGACACTAATTGACACTGACAGAAATTATCTATGAAGCGTCTGAATCTATGAAAAATCAGGGTATCGTAACATTGACAGTACGTAAAAATGAATCCCCATGTGTGCCAGATGTAATCTTATGTGCAAAATAAAACAAGTGATTGCCAACTACGTTTTGCAACATGAGGAAATTTGAATACCAATTAAAGTCCTGTTATCAGCCAAAAGGTCATTTTATATTTCATTACAACTTGAAAGTCTTTTGATAAAGAAGGCAAGACATTAGAAATAACATACAAAAGCTTTTTTATCCCCACAGACAACACTTCCTTTTCTTATCCCCTACAGCCTACGACTTGATTTCCCTCAGAAAGTCCTTTGATTTGTCATTATTATTATATTTATTTTATGTGAATATTGTCTCTGTATCTCACGAAGGATATTGTCTGAAGTGTTATATATTTTGTCCTGTTTTACTTTTAAATTGAGTTATCCTAAACTTTTTATATATTTCTACATATTAGATTCTAAGAATCTACATCTAGATTTATACTCAACAGGAATATTTTTGTTGTATTTTCATCACAGATAACATGCAGAAGGCAAAGAAATACCTTTTGAGACCGCTCTAAAATCCTCAGATTTTTGCAACACGCTCGCTGCTACAATAAACACAATACATATTATTTAATCCCGTTTCTAATTCCTCATGTTTTCTTATAATCAAAGCCTTGTAACAAAAGCAGCCTCTTGTCAAACATGAATTTGATGAATATTATAGAAAGATGGTGAATGGGAAAAAAACAAAAGCAATAAAAAAAAATTCAAAAAAGAGGAAACATAAAAAGAAGAACAATAAAAGTAATGAAAAGGAGAAGAAGAAGAGAAGTGAGTGATGAAGGGAGACAATGAAGAAAAAGCCTTCCCCCAACAAAAAAAAAACAACCCAACAACTGAAGAAGAAAAATCAGAGACGAATAAAACTAACTAAGAAAAAAATAAAGACCAATATTCTATGGACATACCCGCCATCACAGAGTTCATCAGCAGCTAAGAACACAGCATCCAGATTGTCCAACAGCGCCCGCTTTTCCACATTTTTTCTCAAAATCTGGCTGATGGCATCGTAGAAAGCATTGAGGACACTGGCAAGTATCAACTGAAAGATTCAAAAGAAACAGTCCTCACTACATACTATAGACAACATTTTCACCATTGTATGTTCTTCATACTACAGCTCAATTATGAAATAAATAGAAAAACAACAATGTAGTTTCATCCAAACATTCTCAATGTCAGTAAAAAAAAAAAAACAGAACAAAAATTCAGAGAAAAAAAAAAGAAGAAAAATTGAAATCAAAACAAATGTAGACTTAAAAACAATGCCAGAAAACAACACAAGTCTTATCAGATCTACATGACACAACCAGAAATATTTGACAGTATACTGGTTTCCATGGCCACTGAAAGAAGTCCTTTTGATTTTCTGACAAGAGAACGATTTATTTTTTAAAACACTTGAATGTGAAAAAATAATTATATCGATTATTGAAAACTATAGTGGAAACCATAAAAGTACAGTGAGAGAAAATAGTTTAAATATTAGTAATTTAATGAAAACCGGATGTTAGCTGAAGCCAGTATGGTGATAAAAAAAAATGACAATGATAACTAGCTAAGATAAATTTATTAAAAAAAAAAAAAAAAGATATTTACATAGCAGCTTGCCCATCTGAAGGAAATGTTCTAATTGGTTCACAATTATTGGAAGACTTTTTGTCGGGCCGGATGCAAAGGTATTCTTCAAGAAAAAAAAAATGTTTAGCCTTTAAAAATTAATTTAACCTACCTCGTTTTCCAAAGATGAGCCAATCACATAGAAAAACAGATCTACATTACTCCGATATACACACGTAAGGCCTTCAAACATGATGATCTCGGCTGAAAGCAAAAACAACATCCAAGGCTCAACAAAGCATTTACGGTTTAATTTCCTATCAATCTGGACACACAGATTACTAAATTCAATAAATGAAGTGATCAACTGACTTTGGCAACCAACAATAAAAAAAAAAAGAAAAGAATCCATGTAGGCTAGTGGTATGAACATCCATTAATCTCTGCGTGTCAAGCAATAACATTTTGGTTATTTATCATTGAGGACTACCAGGGTTCTTTGCTCAGCCACTTGCTTACTGATGGAAATCCTTGGTTCACTGGTGTTACACCGTGTTGTGTCCTTGGTTGAAAGACTTCATCCTTAATACCCCCGACAACTAAAAAATGAATGGATATGATTTACAACTTTGCAGGGAAAGAGGGGTGGGGAGGGATGTTGCACTGCGGGGACCAACATTTACGTAATATTTAATATACTGCTACTGTTCCTGTAATCTCTCGAGAGGGTCAAGGGCCTCCACCACACTTCTCCATCTGACTCTGTTTTTTGCAATCTTTTTGGCTGTACCCCATGTCAGGCCAGTTGTCTGGAGTTCACTCTCGATATATTTAATATACAATCATATATTTCATTGTATAATGTAATATGTATAAAGTGTACTGTAGCACTAAATAAACCTAAAGCTCGTACGGCATTGCAATTTAGCACGCTTTTAACAGAAAATTATCATTGCATCAGTATACAAAATTTCATAAAATATAAACTTACAAATTTTAAGTTATAGGTGTAAAGTTAGCTCAAAAAGAGCGATATCAGGGTTTTGGGAGAAAAAGCTTCTAACTGTATGATCGGCCAAATGCTCAAAAGGACCACAGTCAATCTAGGACTTCTAAACCACTTCTAGATCTAGATCTTAATCTAATTCCTATATTGTACACTGCAACAAGGTATAAATCCTGCTATCAATTGGTAAAACTAAAAACTACACTTAACTTCCATTCATTTTCAATGATTTTGAGCTGGTTTTATCAATAGGCTGTGACAAACCTCATGAGAAGAGATAGCAGTTTCGTCTGCTAGATTTAAATCTAGGCGTACGAAATTTTAGACTGGATGCAAGTATGAAGAATTTGCTAAATTTTAATATCAAAAGCATGAGTCTATCAAGAGTTATTGTATCCCGGTTCAAAGGTAAAATTCGAGCGGCAGATTCTGTGACTGGGCCATCTCCTCAGATCGATATTGCAATTTTTGAAATGACAGAGTTAAATTGCAACATCTTACTTATGAAGCAATGCATTACAAAGAAATTTTAATGGCACATACAATAAACATTGCAGATGAGTTAATACACCAATTCTTTTTCCCACAATAGCATCTAAAAGTACAGGCAGTTTTTGTTTTTTTTACACACCCGATTTATATTGTGCTTCTGAAAATATGCATTCACATTCTATTGTGGACGTTATACTAAATATGACATTGTATTGATAACACAAATTTCCTTGTAAAAGGATAAATAAAGTCTGACATAAAACAATAAATCTCAACAAAACCAAAATGAGCCTTGTTTGGATTGTTATCCCACCTCATTGGGCAGACGCGATGGATATGCCTTTAGGGTGGATGAATGGTTTTTTGATTTTGCATTTCACAATGCTGTTGAATTTACTGAAAATTCCTTTTTCCATTGCTTGTTCACTTAATTGTTCCACTTTTCTTTATTCTGTCACCTTTTTAGACAAGGCTGACCCTATGATTATAGTTAAATAGGAACAACCAAAACAACCCCCCCACCTCCCATAAGTCCAAAATTTACTACACCTGCCTTTCGCATATGGTTATAAAATTTCACATTAATGTTTCTGCTTCTATCTAAAGAAAAATGTCAATCTGGAATACATAAAGGGCCCTGAGAGGAAAACATATGCAGCTATCTTTTTCAGCAAACAAACATGAAAATCTATGATCTCATCATGACGCCATGAAAGTCGACATTTTTTCAGTAGAATCTTCAAACGATACTTAATCTTTCAGAAAGTTAGACAGTCTCTGCATATTCCCACCATCCTATATTCTTTGTTTTCTTCATAATGTTCCACATGTCTTCAAGGAGGTTCATATTAATTTAAAGATTTGCACCTCAATTTTTCTATCAAGCATTTATTTCTGATTATTTTTCCACACAAATATGATGCCATGTTATTTTCCAGTAGGAATGAAATAGCATGTAACATTTGAAATTTTTCTTTTCTCTTCTGGTATGTATGCAATAAGAGCAACAAGTCTTAGGATATTCTGTACCACCAAGTCAATGTGCATTCTTGGATAATAATATATCAATCTTATCTTATCTAGACAATAAAGATTCTTTTTACCATTCGCTCTGTGTGTTTTGTTGAAAAGATTTTTCTCGAATGACTTTTGTTCTTTTGTGGTCGGGAAAGTATCATCATAGTACTGTAAAGATAAAAAAGTACAAATATTCTGTTAACCCGAATTGGTGATCGGACTTAAACTTGTCAAGCAATTTTATCATCCTTGTAAGTCTCTAACGTATAAGTCAGAAACCGGGTTATGACGTTTTTGGGTCTCTATTACAAATAGAATAGGTGTCGCCTGACTCCTCTATTAATTGTCTCTCCAAGTCTCTAAACGTGTGAGTCTAAAGGCCCTTTTACACGTTCAAGCCAACCGGACAGATTTTGACAGTACGACGGCCTTATGCCCACCGTTTACCGAAAACTTGTTATAGCAGCCCCATTACACGTTCAGGGGGCCTGCCGGTGACCGGACAGCTCATGGAGCACATGCGTGTCATTTTCACACCCACAACAGCTATTTTGCTAAAATGGCCGGTCCTACTAATAGTAGATCATTCTTTGATAACTTAGCACTTTTGTTGCTGTAATCTTTCGACGTAATTTTCCCCCAACAGTCCATTGAACGGTACATTTC
>JAOWAZ010209901.1:0-12212 GCA_028565935.1 Goniobranchus fidelis
GAGAGAGAGAGAGAGAGAGAGAGAGAGAGAGAGAGAGAGAGAGAGAGAGAGAGAGAGAGAGAGAGAGAGAGACCCAGAGCAGAGCCAATTGGCAACCATTGATGACCAGGACAGTCAAAGAAGCAGGAGCAAGAACTGGGAGCCAAGATGGCTGTGGAAAACCACCATTCAACACTGCTGTAACATGTTACACTCTAATGCTATGGAGAGATACAAATCCTACAGTGCAAACATAAAAAGAAAAAAAATAAATCTGATGACAACTAAAATATTTCTATGACTTAAAATCAAGCTTCTTTGCCATTGAAAAAAAATCTAGATGAAAATCAGCCCCATGATCTATCTTTGCATACTTATCTTATTTCAATATCTTGGAAAGTGTAAGAAGCGAGGTAAAAATTATGACAAGTTAAATAGAACATATAAGGTTTATGTTTCTTTACATACAGAGAAGTTCAGATCATTCATAAGAAAATATGTAAACTCTGAAATTCCATGAAAAAGTAATCACAAACGAACAAACAAAATAAACAAATTTGGAAATGATAATAAGCATGGCAAGGGACTAAAATATATTCTCACATCTATCATCTGATACAGCTGATGTAAGAGAACTTAGAAAATGAATCAATCTAGAAGACTGTATCCTTTACAAGCAATTTAATTAAAAAAAAATGAGAGATGATTTATTTGAAACATGGGATTTCTATGAAAGACAAAGAGTTTGCATGAGTGTGTAGCAATTCATGTTCTAAAGCTTCATAGAAGATTGAGCAACTGAAATCAGAGTCAATTTAATATCATAAAAACAGGGGAAATCTCCTTAAAAGGAGTTGGGTAAGACAGGACATATAGTAACAATAATAATAATAGCCAGCTGCTCATCAGAGGGAGATGTGATATGTCTACAGTATTTACAACACATAACATGCACAAGAAGTAGTAGAACTAGAACTGTTTCAATTATAACATCATTCAACAGACTCAATCAAATGCCTGATATTATAGCCAACTTGGGCAGACGAGGTTTGATCTTAAATATAACATATATTCGTATAATTCACCGTCAATCATAATATTAACAAAAGTTTACAGAACCAGAAGTAAGATTACAACATTTTGATTCTTGACACTGGCAAAAAAAAGTGTCAAAAAAGAAAAATTGAACAAAAACAATGAAAAATTCTTTAACACTGACACAATTACCAAACAAGAAACATAAAAGTAAATCAATGAAAACACAAAATGGCAAATACGATTTGCAAGTTTTTGAAAGAAAAGAATGGAAACAAAACAAATGTAAGGAAAAGTCACACTTAGAACTCCTCCAAGAGCCAAATCTTACACAAACCAATCAAATGTAATTTCCAACCATGAAAAGATGATGCGGTCACTTGAAATGAAACAGGAAGTGTTAAAATCTTTTGGCAGCAAATATTACTTGAGATTGTCCATCATGTTGAATCCAACTTAAAATCACACCAATCTGAAACTTACTTTTAGCAGCGGCTTATGAATTTTAGCAAAGGAAGATAATGAAAAGGAAGAGGCCATCAAATCAAAATCAATTTTTGAACGTTTTGAACCAAAAAAAAAATTTTAACCTGAAGAAAAATGACATCTGAACACAAAAACTTGAACTAAAAATTTTAAGAAAAAAGAAGGAGAAATTTCCCAAACCATTCCATTAAGAATGAATAAAGAGAAATCCTCTCCACAGATCTGAGCCATGACAGAATCCAAGATAAAAGACTAGGATAATTAACTAATTTCCATTTTATTTTCAATATTCCTACATTCTTTTCCAAAATGATCACTTTCGTAACTACCACTTTGAAGTGCTAAAACTGGCTTGTCATCAGAATTCACATTAAGGACTTTCTTTTCCGACAGCGGCAGTCGTTTCATATCTGAAGCAACAGATATGGGGCTGGAATCTGAGCTGTCACTGTCAGTCCTCAGCCCGTTCTCAGTCCTCCATGTTTTCTTACTGCTTTCCTCCTCATTTGCATTGGAGATAATTTTCATACCTCCATTGGCCATGTAGATTTCAGGTGACACGACAAGATCAGAGTTATTATTCATGCACTTGTTATCATAATCCCCCCTATCTTCATCTTGGAAAAAGGCATTTTGATCAGGGTTTATACTATCTTCAAAGCTTGACTCTTTGAGAATATCGGTGCTCCTATTGCAGAAGCCCTTCAGATCACTGTGAGTGGAAGTGCTTGGATTTTTCTTTTTACTGGAAGAATTTCTGCCTCCATACGTGAAAAAGTCTAGGCTTCCCAGGCTCCGGGTCCGATTACTTCCAAACCGAGCCCTCCGATCAGCTGCAGTGGAAATATCTTCATCATCCTCCTCGTCTTCTTCTTCCACCTCCAAACAGAAACTTCTACTCATCCTCTGTTCAGTGTTTATTCTAACAGCTTCAATGCCATGGAGAGATGCTTGGTGAAGCTTTTCAGCAGCTTTTCGCAACATTAATGGAGAGGAAGGAAGAGACTGGCTTTGGGGCTCTCCAACAGGGAAAATAAAAACGGATGACTTAACGGAACTGGAATTGGTAGGGGATGGAGAGGTCACGCTCATTTTGCGAATGTGATAATCCATCATTTTCTTGCCATCCTTCATCTGACTAATGTTGGCAAACGGATTGTCACTAGCAGGAGAGTAATGAGGATCATCTTCTGTCATGGCCTGAGCAATGACATGCGGAGTCATGAAGACTTGCTCCCCACCCGACATGTTGAGAGAATTGTCCATGCTTTGGATGATGTTGTCTTCAGACTTGGATCTCTTGTGGAATTTCCCTTCAAACAGAAACAAACAAAAAAAGAATATATGTTGTCATCCCTTTTTTTTCTTTTATAAAAGAATTTCAACAAGCTCCATGAGGAGAGAAATATCCAATAAATGAGATAGTTCTAATATATAAAACCCATTACCAGGTACGTGCGTTTCAGAGAGAGCTGACCGTCGAAGCACAGAAGCGGGCCCGTTTGCTAGACAAGAACAAGCGATGCAGGCAAGTATTAGCCCAGTCCTCAGAGACCCTCAGTGTCTGCACAGTTGGACTTGGGAGCGCATCTGTAGGGCTATTAGCCACGGGCATCGGTCTGCCTGCTGCCATCTCCACAGCTGCTATTGGAGCAGTGGTTGGACTAATTGACCTCGGAATAGGGCCCGCTCATCGGCGGCTAGAAAAGAAAGGCAGGCGACACTCTCAGCTCATCATGTTGGCCGAGTCGAAACTAGTTACTATATCTCGACTGTTATCGACGAGTCTGTATCTGACTCTGAGTTCCAGGCATTCCAAGATGTGAAGGAGGCAGGCTTAAGGCCAGAGACGGAATTAACCGAACAGCCGCGGCCGAAATACAAAAGCTTGCCGATGAATTCAAAGCGCGCCTTGCTCAGATAGACAAGAAAATACTTATGGTCTACAGAATTGTAGAGACAACTAGCAGAGTACCCGGCGATGCTCGGGAAGCCCTTACCCTAATCCTAACCCTATGCAAAATAAGAACCATGCACTTCTAGCCATTTCAGAGAACCCTCGGCACAAACATAAGCCTACATACAAAAAGCGGATTTCTGCGCAGCCGGTTATACCGAAGGAGAAAGCTCTGACGTCACAGCACGCGAGAATTTTAACTCTAGCCTAGGCCTATGGAATCATGGATCTTGTAATTCCTTACACGACTAAGGAGCAAAATCTAATCAGAATATTGTAAATCTGATAAGAAAAAAAACATCATCAGGTGATTTATAGTGACCATTGCAAAATAAGAGCCATGCACTTCCAGCCATTTCAGACATCTTTCGACAAACATGCAGAAAGTGGATAGAAGATTCTATACCATCCGGCTACCTGCGCTTCTCTCTCTCTCTCTCTCTCTCGCCAGCACGCCACATCACCGCCTCTCTCTCTCTCTTTATGCGCCAGTAGGTAAACACCACCTGTGCCCTGCAGGTCAGCCCGCCTCTCTCTTTCCACCTATGACCTCCACGTTCCAAGAGATTGATTGACATGTATGATGATATGTGATTTGATGTAATAATAATAAACATGTGATGTAAAAATAAAAAAAAAAATCCCAAGGATTTTTCCCGCCCTGAAGGCATGGCCTAAAACACATATGAGTTGAGAGTGCTGCAGCCAATACACAGGCCATGTCGAAGGAGTGGGGGATTTTTGCTATTTTTTTCTTTTTTGTCTCTCTTTGCTATCTCTGCGCTGGAGCGGGCCCATAGGCCGGAGAGGAAGAGAGAGACAGAGACAGAGAGAAAGACAGAGAGACAGAGAAAGAGGAGAGAGAGAGAAAGAGAGAGACAGAGAGAGAGAGAGAGACAGAGAGAAAGCGAGAGACAGAGAGAAAGAGAGAGAGACAGAACGAGAGAAAAATCGAGTGGCTGCGGCCCCCAGTAGGCGAGCGCCCCTCCCAGCTGTCCGCTGGGGCCCCTCTAGTTTCCTTTTTGCCGTGGCCCTAGTAGCGATCGTGGAGCCCCCGATCCCCGCTGGGGCCCCTCTAGCTCCCTTCTCGCTGGCCGAGGCGAGCGCCAGTAGGTGAGCACGGCTGGCAGTGTCCAGACGTCCAGTCGCAGCAATTCCTTTTTATACCCGAACCCCGCCGGCCTACATAAGCAATTGCCAATTGTCTATGTACGTGAAACGCGCCCGGCCTACATAAGCAATTGCCAATTGTTTATGTACATGAAACATGTATGCTTGAGGGTGCGACTGGCGAGCCCCCTGGAGGGCCCCTGGAGGGCCCCTGGCGTTCCCACGGCCCCCAGTAGGTGGGCCCCCGGCGGGCGGCCCCCGACGCCCCAGCTGCCCCGACCAGAAGTCCAACCGCACCCCCTTCACCGCGGCCCCTAGTAGTGAGTGCGGAGCCCCCGCTACCGCCCGGGCCCCTCTTGTTCCCTTCTCGCTGGCCGAAGCGGAAAGGGCTGCCCCTGGGTGCCCTGGTTCCCCCGGGCGAGCCCCTGGCGGACCCTGGCGGACCCCTGGCAGCCCCCTGGCAGGCTCCTGGCGGACTCTGGCGGACCCCTGGCGGACCCCTGGCGAACCGCTGGCGGCCCCTGGCGCCCCCACGGCCCCAACCAGAAGTCCAACCGGACCCACTTTGGAACGGCCCCTAGTAGCGAGTGTGGAGCCACCCCCCCCCCGCTCCCGCTGGGGCCCCTCTTGTTCCCTTCTCGCTGGCCGAAGCGGAAAGGGGTGCCCCTGGGTGCCCTGGCTCGCCCGGGCGAGCCCCTGGTCCTGGCGGACCGTGGCGGACCCCTGGCGGACCCCTGGCGAACCCTGGCGAACCCCTGGCGGACCCTGGCGAACCCCTGGCGAACCCTGGCGGACCCCTGGCGGACCCCGGGCGAACCCCTGGTTGTCCCCTGGCGAACCCTGGCAAATCCCTGGCAAGCGGGCGCTTGGGACCCCTGGCTCGCCACCAGTAAGCGAGTGTGAAGCCCCCTGCTCCCGGCCTACATACACAATTGCCAAAAACATATGTATGTGGACACCTCCCGGCCTACATACACAATTGCCAAAAACATATGTACGTGGACTCCTCCTGGCCTACATATGCAATTGCCAAAAACATATGTACGTGGAACGCGGCCGGCCTACATGCACAATTGCCAATCCGCTATGTACGTGGAACGCGCGCCGGCCTACATGCAGACCCCCCAGAGATTTAGATCGATTACAAGAATGTCGAGAGATTCAGAAGTGCCTTGCAGGATAAGGAATTGTTACCGGATCAACTTGAAGAAAAAAAATGAGGCTATGGGCATTATTTGCCTTTTGCACATGGCCAGCAGTAAATAGATGAGACTGATATCCCGTTTGTTAGCCTGGCACTGACACTGTTGTCACCAACGTTTGCAATGGCCGTCACGTCTGCGCATATTTCTACTCTGTGAGGTCAGCCACAAAATGTTGGGTGAGGACTTAATGGAGAAAGGGCGTTTGGGAAGGTGAGGAGAGCTGCTGAGACTTCTAGTGTACACAGGTGTGTGAATGGTGTGTGCGTGTGTGAGGGGGAGGGAAATGAGATAGAGAGAGACATGGAGAGACAAAGAGAGAGAGAGAGAGACAGACAGGCAAATAGACCAACAGAGAGACAAGCAGAGAGACAGACGGACAGACAGACAGAGTCACATCAACAGAGATAGATACTAGATAACAGATACAGAGAATGTGTGTATTTGTGCGCGTACGTAAATTGTCACGTAAGTGCGAACACAACAAGGTTTGTGCTCCAGCAGCTTAAAGACCTGTACTGAAGTCGAGTTTGCACATTCATATCTCCGTACCTGATGGGAGAATATTTCTGAAAGTTGAGAATAATAATTGTGATCCAACTAATTTAGAACTGGAAGGTAAACTGTATGTAATGCTTATTGTTGGCATCTCTGTATTCCACTATGCCAGCAGTTTCCTAGTACATCTACCACAAGAAGGGAACAAGTACCAGTGCTAGACGTCTATCCTGTGATCATTAAAAGTAGCATTAGCATCAACAGTAGGCGCTCTGATAACCTATGTAGACCAACAGAGGCCTAAAACATCACATAAACAAACAAACACATAGCATTTACATTGCTATCTTCAGTATTATTATCACAGTTAACCGCAACACCGTCAAGACCATTATAAAGATAACAATAACAAAGTGCATCCCATTCTCATACAACTCCAAAGGATTGTGCGATGGAACTTTACTTTAAGCCATGAGTACCGTACTTTACCATTATTTTAGTTTAATGCACCAATTTGAAATAAACTGCATATTTTTCATAATATTAATACGTAGGCCTACAGGCAAATTGTTTGTTTATGTGGTGTTTTAGGGCTTTTTTACACTACAGAGGTTATGCCAGCGGACAAGGTAAAAGTACATAAGACGAAAGACCAAACAAATTGACGGTGAAGACAACCTTGAAAACTACCAATAGCCAGGAGGGAGGCGGTGACCGTTGGTCAAGGATCGATACATAGACCTGTAATCAGCCTACCGAGTTCGCTGGCCAGGAGAGAGAGAGGTCAGGACACGCCGCAGAAACATTTGACAGGTAAATATATACAAGGTCCAAGCTAGACTAGAGTGACCACTGACCACACGCTTTATATAAATATGCGTACCTTGGCTGAAGTGCGTGTCGCATGGCGGTTGTATGCGTGTTTGTGTGTAGTGTGTAAGAGTGGGGTGCTGACCTGCGAAAAAGGCGGGTCACGTGGTTAAGTCTTACATAGATGGAGACATTGTGCTAGTTGGAGTGTTTCGCAAAGCTATCGAGAACCACCTGCAAATCTACATAGCTACCTAAATTCCTTCTTGTCCAGCTGATTTAGATTGTGCGTGGAATAGAATGCCTGATTGTATCAGATGCTGCAGAGATGTGGACTCTTTCAAACGGTCCCTCTGCCAGATTACCATCAAGTCAAGCTGCTAGACAGCAAAAGCTTGAACTCATTTCTTCCCATGCGCTTCGACAGTTATACTCAATTTTACTGAGTCAGTCGGACTATTTTGAAGAAGAAGAAGAACTTTTCCTGTTCTGACTCTTTCATTTTACTGGCCTTTAACCTTACATCTCCCTTTGAGCGCTGAGATGACCTTTGTAGTCGAAAAGAGTCCAAAAATACTAAACAAATAAACAAACAAAACAAACGATTACCCTCAAGAGAAACTCCATTCACGTTCCATTCTATCTCAGGAGTAGGTACGCCGGTTCCGGCACACTCAAAAGTTGCCGTTCCATTCTCACCAATTATCACATCAACTGGTTTCTTGACCCATGTCGGGACAGCTGAAGAAAAGAAGATGAGATCAGAAATGAAGCATTCTTCTTCATCTCAATCTATCATACATGCTCCTATCGTCTGTCTGTTTGTCTGTCTATATGTCTGTATGTCTGTCTGCCTGTGCATTACCAACCTTCTCCGCTTGTAGTGTTCACGTTAGGCCTTCGCTTAGGTGAAATTTGGACTTGTCCAAGTGAACGCTATTTAGAAGGACACTATATAAACTAAGGTCGCCGGACTTTGAGAGCTTCTTCTCGATTCGCCTATGTCCCAACTCTGGAGAGTGGCTTTACCTAGTGAGTGCCTGATGTTCTTCCCTGTGTTATGACCGAAGTGTAAGTGTTATTCGAGGATGAAGTGAGTGCTGGTTTTCCCTTGTCTCGTCGAGGATTGAAAGGCAGGTGTCTCGTTAATAGTGTGACTGGTTGTGCCCTGTGGAACATCTGCTTAGGAATTGGGAGTTAGGTTTAGTTATTTAGAATATTGAATATTAGTTTGGGAGTTCGAGGTTTGATGTTTAAGCTGAAGTGGGTTTTTGCTATTTTGGATAGGCTGTAGGCTTTATACATTTGTTCTGGGCTTAAGATATTAATGCGCCCCCCTTTAGGCCCTTGATTCTATCTTATATATTTCCTTAATTTGCCAGGGGTTACGTCCCTTAGCTTTGCCGAAGACAATTAATATTTCATGAAACAGTCTTTTGCCCTTCTTTGCATTTACTAGGATAGTTATACATTAAACTATAATATCTGTGTGTATAACAGAGGCTTTAGACATTGTAAGTCCAACCTTATCACAGTACGCTTGTCGTGTCAGTTCTGTATTGTTGATCATACCTCTTTACCTTTTATGTGTTCATTCCATCCATCATCATATTAGACTGTAGTTAATATCTCTCACATCAAGACCTCCATCTTTTGATCCGGTCGTGATCAAGTCATCGTCCTTCTACGTGAAGAGGGATGTGTACATGGGATGGGTCCTGAATCTACATCCTGGATCCTATATCAGTGTGTTGTAGATATATAGAACGATTTGCATCACGACCCAGCTCTAGTCCTGATATAACCGTAAGCTCGGTTCTCGAGTTGGTTGAAAGGGGCCCAGTGTCTCCTGCACGGCCGTATTTCGGAGCACCAAACTAAAAAAACACAAACTTTCTAGACTTGGAGAAGTAAAGTCGTCGTGGAAAGCAATGGCAAACAATCTCATTATGCCGTATGCCTGGTAAAATTAGGGCTCTACTCCTAATTCCCCTATAGCCTACTCAGTTATGGGTACTGGACTAACTCTACTTTTTACCTGGGTAAAACGTTAAACTGGATCCGTCGGACAACCGGCGATTAAACCGGTAAACCCGTAATTTTTCTTGTTGAGGAGGGTAGTGGTACCCAGTAGGACTAAAAATAAGACCTGCCAAGGGCGGATGACCCTAATCAGGACAACGGCCATCTACAGATCTTCACTGTCTTGTGGGTTAGTTGTAAAAACAAACGCTAGCAGAGAGCCCGTACTCAGACTGGCAATAGGGGAAACCACTGCTGTAATTTCCCAAGCACATCATGATTCAAACCCCCAAAAGATTCAGCTAACAACGTGAAGGCGATTTGTGAATCAGATCCAAATTCCTCGTTCGGCAGGGACAGCCATGAGCAGGTGGCTCGAGGTTGTCATCATGCATCTGCCTGCACCAAAAACCAACCATCAAAAATAGCTACATGGAACGTAAGAACACTGTGCCAGAAGGAAACACTAGATAACGTTGACCAGGAAATGGATAGAATGAAACTTAACACCTATGAGTTGCTGAAGTAAGATGGAAAGGAGCGGGTTCTATCAAAGTAAGAAAGAAACCCTAATCTTGTATGATTAACATGAAAGAGGTGTTAGGATATTATTTGATGTAACAACAGCAAAAGGTCTGAAGAACTAGTGTCCAATTTCGGATAGCTTAATTGTAGCTAAACTTTTAAGCAAACCATACAATCTATTGGACAATTTTATTGGACAACATGGCTGACAACCTGTTGGCGCTGTGCTTCGGCTCAGCGAATAGTCTATCGCTTCCCTAGACCTACGGGCCTAAATCATTTCCAACTGATATGTTTCATCAGTTAAATATCGGATCTTTCAATGTGAGGACCATCCAGAGTCAAATTCGTAAACATCAGCTTGTAAAAGACATAGAAAAGTACCAAATCGACATTCTGTGCCTACAGGAAACTAAAATCAGCAGTGGTGTAGATGTAAACATTCAAGGGACGAGACTCATTTGCCACCAAAGTGATAACATTTATTATGGATGCGGTTTTCTTGTAAATAGAAAATGGAAAGAAAGCATTTACCGTACATGGAAAGTTTCAGATAGGATCTGTGTTTTACAACTAAACTGTGTTACAGATCAAGAAAAAACGTTGACAAATCAAGGTAAGAATCAAACTGTTTCTATCATAAACGTCTACGCTCCTACTTTACAGAGGTCAGAAAAATATCCCGATGAAAAAGATCTATTCTACAGACAGCTAAACGATACGATCCAGGAACTAAGAAACAAAACCTTCATAATTATTGCAGGCGATTTCAACGCTAAAATAGGAAAACAGCAAGAAGGAGAGAGATGTCTCGGTAAATTTTCAAGAGGGCTAAGAAATAACAATGGAGAAACATTAATTCAGTTCTGTGAAGAAAGAAAATTATTTATTACAAACAGCGCATTCGATCATCCAGCAAAACATCAAACAACTTGGACAGGACAAAGAAAAGATAAAACAACTGGCAATACCATTTATATATACAATCAAATTGATTATATTATTTGTCAAGCTAGACACAAGCATTTATTGACGAACGCCAGATCATATGCCGGCACGTTACTGACGAGTGACCACCGTTTAGTGAAGACGTGCTTTGAAATAAAGGGACATGGGCTGTGGCGCCGAGTTCTGAGGAACAAAGAAAACACGCAGAGGGGCCCAAAAATAAATGTCACGAATCTTATCAACAAGGAAGAATACCAAACAAACTATAAGCACGCTCTCGACTCAAGGCTCCAAGAGTTAGGCAACACCAACACGGACTGCTGTGTAACAGACAAATGGAAACATGTTCAGTCTATACTAAGACACTCAGCCGCAGACAGCGCCTGCACGATAGTGAACAAAAAGCTGAACAAAACTCCAGATCAAGAGCTGACTTGTCTATCAGCACAACAGAAGAAATTAAGAATTGAAATTCAAAATACCCAGGACGAAGAACAGAGGAAGATATTGAAAAGCGAAAGGAATAAAATACTTCATTCCATAAGAAAAAGATCAATAAAACTAAAGAATGAAGAAATAGAGAAGAAATTAGAGAGCATCTCCAACGCAAAAAATGACCATGCCATGTTTAAAGCTACGAGATTACTCAATCAAAAGCCATTTGAAAACCCAACGGTTGAAGACCTCGAAGGAAAACTGGTGACAAAGCCAGACAACATTCTAGGCATTATTTCTAATCATTTCAAATGCAAATTTCAAGATGAGAATGCTAACGAAATATCACCTTTTCAAGGGCCACCAAAACAACTAAATAAGCCTATAACAGCCTCAGAAGTAAGAAAAAGCTTCAATTGCCTCAGCAACAATAAAGCCCCAGGAGAAGATGAAATCAATGCAGAATTATTAAAATATGGCACACCACTATTGGACCAAACAATCGCAGACATACTCAACGAGACATTCCAAAAGCACGAGTATCTTGAAATAAATGAAGGTGTCCTTATAGCAATCCAAAAGCCCGGAAAAAAGAAAGGACCACCAAACAATCTAAGGCCTATTACTCTTCTTAACACACTACGAAAAGCCCTCTCCATCATCACGCTGAATAGAATAAGACCTAAAGTAGAGAAATATCTGCCACAAAGTCAGAGTGGCTTCCGCCCAGAGAGAAGCACGGCAGATGTAGTATGGACGCATAAGTGGCTGGCAGCAAAAACAGCTGTTGAAGATATCAGCATTAAGATCTCAGGTATAGACATGTCTGCGGCGTTTGATACCATCGACAGAAAAGAACTTCTTGACATTTTGACACCAATCATAGATGAAGATGAACTAAGAATTGTACGCCTCCTGCTCAGCAACACACAAATAAACACCAGAATAATAGGGGCTTCAACAACTAACCCATTCAAAAGCAACGTAGGAACACCCCAAGGCGACTCCCTCAGTCCAGTACTATTTACTATATATCTAGAACATGCAATGAAAGAAGTTCGAACCACGTTGCCCCAAGCCCAGACTCCATATGAAAAAGAAATGCCAAATGAAGTTTCATACGCTGACGATGTTGACTTTATTGGATTTGAAGATGCAAACATAAATGAAATCCAAGAGATCCTAAAAAATCACGACCTAAAAGT
>JAOWAZ010211011.1:0-20666 GCA_028565935.1 Goniobranchus fidelis
CCCAAAAAGGAGAAAAAAATGAACATAACTGATGAAGCCAATGAAAAATGGAAGGAACACGGCTACATTGGAGTCGCTTCGCTGGTAAGTACTGCCCTCAAAAACTTGTCGGGAACAAGCCCCGAGGAATACCTTGAAGGGAATATATCCCATGGCGGCAATATTCAACGGGCAAAGACCGACAAAACAACCGACTCTGTCGGTGACTTTGCCTGGGGTGCGATTGCGGGAATGTTGGTAAAAACCGCACTTTTAAAAGAGAGGAATCCCGCAGAAATAATAAAAGCCGGATTGGAAGGCGGTTTTATCGGAATCGGAGGGGGGCTTGCGGCGAGAAAAATCAAAGAAACCCTTTAAATGAAGTGAAGCAAGTCCCCATCAAGAGAAGAAAGGACACTAGATACAACAGGCATTATTTTGAGGGACGCTTCTACGTCAACGGAAAGCTCTTCAGACGCAGGCTGATTAATGAAGAGGATTTGGACGGGTTGGAGAAAACTCGGAAAAGCGAGAAAATAATCGAGGTCTACAACCAAATAAAGACGAAAATCGAATTTGAAGAACGAAAGGAAGGGAAAGCCTTAAGTGCATTGTGGGATATTTTCCTTCAATACAAACGTTCGCTGAAAGTACGGGAAAGCACAATCGGCATCTACACCCAAAGCAAGGAAAAATTCCTCCGTTCGACCGGGGATATTGGCGTATTACAGTTTAGGCGGGATGTCATACACCGTTTCAGGGAAAGTATGGTAAAAAGTGGATTAAAAGGGCAAACGATCAACCTTCACCTTAGAACCGTTCGGGCTTTCGTTAATTGGTTGTATGAAGAGGAGTACATCAAGAAAAAGATCAAAATCGATTTCGTCAAAGAAATCGCCAGACCCGTTGCCTATCCGACTGATGATCAGATGTCCAGAATCTACGGGATACTCAAACTAAACAAGGAAAATCCGTATTACAGGGCACTTTTCAGATATTATCTTTTTGCATTTTTTTCAGGTCCGCGAAGGAACGAAATACTATATTTGAAATGGTCGGATATTGACTGTGAGAACGGCGTGGTAAAGGTAAGGCACAACGAGTTCCTGACTATAAAAGAACACGTGCGGCATAAAACCTTTTTTGTTCCACCGAAAGTGATCGGCATGATACTGCCTGACAAAGAGGATGGCGAAGTTTGGTTTTTGGGGGACAGGGAAGGCGGACAAGAACCTCTATATCGGCCAACACCTTTATCAAAGGCTTTTCGCAAAGTTTTGGATCGGGCGGGGGTTTCACGAGATGTAAAACCGACCCATTTTTTTCGCTCTAGACTTCCATCTGTGTTGGCCAACGATTTAGGTCTTCCTTTGGAGATTGCTTCGAGTATTTTAAATCATTCGTCTTTGGAAGTAACAAAAAAACATTACACGAGCATCAATCCGTCTCTTTATTCCAGCGTGGCAGAGCGTTTGCTGGAGAACCAAAAAACAATATTGGAAACGTCTGGAAACGAGGAAAAGGAATAAAAAAAACTTTTTTCATCAGTGCCTTGGCTTAATGAATAAAACTTAAAATCTTGCGATCAACTTGATCGTGCCGGTTCGATTCCGGCTTCGGGCACCACCAAATAAGGAATCACGAGAATTTATAGTTGAAAAAACAATTGCAAACAATTGAGAACATAAAACCAGATAAAAACCGAGCTTGCCTGGTTCCTTTGGCCTCCTTTCAGCTTTCTTCCATAAAACCTTGTTCCCATCGTTGCTGAACCACAATCTGGATATTGCTTGGCGGTGAAATTAGTTTGACGTTGATTTCCGCCTCCCAACCCAGAACAGCTTCAAAGTACAGCACACACACTCCTGAAAGAGTATCCTTTTCGCTTCGCAGTCGCAAAGCATTCCTAATACTTTGCAATGGAGCGGCAACCGGCTCTTGCAAAAGCCGAACGAGGGCATCTTCGATTTTGTTTGGGCGGTATCTTTTGAGATCGGAAGTCCTCAAGCCCTTTGCAGGTGAGGGGCGATTGTCGAAAAGTTTTCGCCGGTTTTTTGAAAAAACTCTCGTTGCTTGGCCGTCAATGGAAAAATAAAGTCAACATAAAAACGGCAAGCGACACCCAAAAAGGAAGGGAAAGCCAATAAAACCAAAACTTGGCCTTGTCAAAAACCTTGCCGGCAAAAGCCAACAACAGAAAAAACGGCAAAGCAACCAAAAAGAGAACAAACCAAAGAAATGTTTTGGGAGGAAGAAACGCGGTATTGGGCAGGCCAAACCACCAAACAAGGACCGAATTGAAAAGGGACTTGACGCCGGCGAAATCCAAACCCAATTCGATCAACAGGAAAAGGATAAAAACCGATACGGCAATACCCGACAAAACACGCAAGGGCAATCCAAGCTGATAAAACACAGGCCGCTTTTCGGAAATGCCCCTGACAAGCAATTCCACAAAAACAAACGACAGCAAAAGAACCACCAAAAAAACCGCCGAAAAAACAATCCAGAGGATGATTTTCGGGGAAAGTATAAGGAAGGCGTTGAGAAAGTCGTACAGCAACCGCTTTCCAAAAATTCCCGCCAAATAAACCGAGGCGATAAAACCAAGGGGCAACAGAATGTGCATCCAGCCATTCGGCAGGGCAAACAACATGCGGCTACACATACGGGTAAATTTTTCCATCCCGTCTCAATCGAAAAGGCCGGCTCGAATTCCCCGGCTCAAATCCCTGCTTTTTTGAAGAAGGGAAGAAAGCGTTTCGTTCGGCTCAAACGTGCCGATTTCCAAATACAGGGCAACGGTGTCCCCGAATAAATCGACTTCCTCGGCAAGCTTTGATTTGCCAAATTCCCGCAACAGATTTTCATCCGCCGAGATCAACAGAAACCCGATCAACGGCTCCAGCAATTCGGCTTTATCCGGGGTCAGGGTGGAGCGAGCACGATCGGCAATTTCCTTCAGAGATTCAAGCTCCTCGGAAAGGGATTTGCGGTCCGCCGCACTTACGGGAAAAGCAAGAAAAAGAAAAAGGAAAAAAAAACCAATGCGCCTTCGCGCGACTTGAATCCACGGCATTCTCATTTCAGGGCGCTTTTGGGCAACACGTGATCCAAGGAAATCCAACCTTCGCCGTAAGCACCCGAGTCTTCCAAGTAATAAACAAACTTACCCCAACCATCCGAATTGAAATCAAGCAAAAGAGGCGTTCCGTAAGGAAGCTGAACCTGCTTGGCAAAATGAACCCCGGGCCCCTCCCTTACGTTTACTGCGCCGGCATTAACGAAGTGGCTGTATTTTTTCAGTTTGTCCTTCAACTGCCTAACGTTCCCGGAGAAATCATGCGGCTTTTCGCAATTCTCCCCTCGATAATTTTCCAAGCGGTTTTTCAGTCGGCCGGTTTCGGCAAGAATCCGGTCGGTCAACCCGTCCAAAAAGGTGCGACATTCCAAATTGGAATTATTGTAGGCCGCCGCAATGCTTACCCGGCTGCGCAACGATTGGATAAATTCCCTACTGATATACTCGGCACCCAATTTTGTTTGGCAGGCATCGATTTTCCCAATCCGCCTCAATTCCTTTTCCACCCCTTCAACAGCTCGCAACTGGGCGGGGGGCAACGCTCGGCGGCAAGCAGACGGCCCCAAGTCCCCTTGGGCGGAAACCTGTTTGAACAAAGACAAAGAAACAAAACAAAACAGTCCCAAAAAAAGAATTTTATTCATCGCATACTCTCGTCAGGTTACTTGTGAAATCAAAATCAAACCAACGCATTAAAAATTACGGGCGTACAACTATAGCTATTCTAATGTTAAGATGTTTGACCGTTTTATCAGTGAAGCCTTATCAAGGTTGGGCAAAAAAAATTATCCTACAGATTTGTTTTAGAATTACTATATGGCAAGTCACTCCTGCCATTCCCCTGATGTATCCAAGGAATCCGCCCAATCCGAAAAACATTTTAGGCTTAATGCGGCGTTTATCGCTTTCCCCATCCCTAAATCGGCTCCGTGCGCTTCCAAGAAATTCCCAAAATGGTTGCGGATTGGCATGATTTGTTTTTAGTCTTTTTCGATACGTCGTAAATATCCTAAGTACACATATCCATGTACCCTTTCACCATCGTTGGAGGGTCTATAACTAACCGAATAATAATATATAGGATTTCTGCCAATTCGAAAAAAAGTATAGTTAATACCATAATCTACATACACTCGGCTTTCATTGCACAGTCTGATAACAGGATCATTGTTAAAAGAAATGGTATGTATATTTATATTTGCGGAGCTTTCATGAAAAAAATTGACAAAAGAATCCCCAGGGTTTCTTACCTTGGCGTTTCCTAACTGATCGCTTGTACTTGTACAGTGTTCTTCTCCGTGGCCTCCACCAGGTAGCGGCGGCGGCGGTTCACCCAGCAAATAAGCTTGTAAAATAAGGCAAAAACTTGATTCTCCCGCAACTCCGTCTCCAACAGTACAGTTTTGCCGATAGGCAGTTCTTCTTGCCGATAAATCTCCTTGGGTCAGTTGCAAATTTTGCACGTTAACCCAATTCGGATAAATTTTCAATTCTCGCAATTTTAGAACCCTTAATTTATCAGGGAATTGAATTCCTAATTTTTCGAGAAAATCATCGGCGATTTTAATCTTGGCATTCAGGTTCAGATCAGGGGTATCCAAATATAGGCTTGGACCAAAAAAATAAATTTTGTCCCACGCCGGAAAATAGCCCGGGCCGAGATCGATATTGCTATCGGTGTATTTAAGGTCGTGTTGATGCGTGGAAATGCTTCGACTTTGAACCCTTTGTTTGGGATTGGTGATATTTTTGAAGTATTCGTACAGTCGGTGGCTCTTGTCGGCCAAAGGGAGAACGGCTCGGTAATGAACTTCTTCGTGGGAACGCTTAATCAACGAGTATCCGTCTTTGCGGGGAAACAAGTCATGGATATTTATTTTGAGCTCTCCAACGCCATTCCGTGTGGTTTCTCTTTCGCCCATCCTGTCCAAAAGACGGATTGCGTTTTCAGCGTAAATGACAAGATTTATATTGTTTTTTTCGTTTCTTTTACCCTCAAGGTAGGAAAGGTAAAGATATAATGAGGCGCAAAGATAATGTTGGGCTTTGTTCGACTGGTTTTTCAAATATGAATCCAATTTGGAGCGGATTATTCTTTGCGAATCTTCCAAGTTTTTTCCCCGAATCGCACTCTCAAGTTCTTCTGCCTCCAAAAACTCGGTTTGTCCCACCGGATCAATGCGGACCGGGGAAAAATTCCGGCAATAACCCAAATTCCGGACATCCAAAGTTTGGGCAAGCAAGCCCGCAGGGGAAAGCGACAAAAGGAAAACAACAAAAATTTTGCTTTTCAAAAAAGAATTTTTCCAAGGTTTCCCATTATTTAATTTATTGCAAATATTTGGCGACCAGTTATTCATTATCCGTTCTCCTGTTTAATTCTTCCAATTCATTGAAAAAAGAGGCTCCCTGTAACAGGATTTCAAGGGTTTCCTGCTCAAGTTGTAAAGTTTCGCCCAATTTTTTGTTGGCTTCGGTCAACGCGGCGAAAAGTTCCGCCCTGGAAGCGGTTTTTATCGATGTTTCAAGCCATACCGTGGTTTGTTTTTGTATGGCGATTCCCAGATCAATGGAGACTCCCGCATCGCTGATACATGAGCTAAACTTTCTCTGTGCCAGCCGAATCAGTTCGGGATCGTTCTGAGAATTGATTCTTGCACCCAAAAAAGCCGATTTGGTTGATTTGCAGGCCCTCAAAGCAACATTGGCCGAACTGGCCAGTTCCAAGCTTTTTTCGGTAAGCTTTCTCAGGATTTCTTGTGCTCTTAACTGCTTTTCACTGAGGAAAACGTATGTTTGGCTGTCTTTCTCGATTTTTCTCAGATCTTTTTTTATGTCCTCCAACCTTTGTTGAATCTGCACGGGATCGCTGAAATCAATTTCTTTCGGACCTGGAACCGGCACAAATTCCCCCTCTTGCTGGGCATGGAGTGCGGGAAAAACGGTAATAAAGACAAGGCAGAATATGGCTATCAAGCTTGAAAGATTCATTGGCAACGCTCGTTAAAAAATGTTTTGGCATTTTGCAGGCTGACGGAAGCCTTTTTGATGGTTTGCCATAATATGGAACAACCTCTTTGTTGAGCGGGCGGAAGATCATCGCATTTCCCATCAGGAAAAACGAGGTGGAATCGCTCATTCAACTCCCGCAACTGCCCAAGGTATTTTGACTCTTTTAAACTCACATGCTCGGCAAGCCCTTCGCAGTCGTAAGAATCCACCCGCCGGTTGATTTCATTGATATCGTTTTGGATCATGCGATGAAGCCTAATGACTTCGTCCCTGTTTTTACCCGTGTTTTGCGACGCCTTATCAAGAATTTTTGAGTTTTCATCAAAATCATCCAACATCCTTTGGTTCATACATACCGGTTCCGGGGGATCGCAAGCAGTCTTTTGAGCAACCAAAACATCCGGTTGAAACCAAAGGTTTGAAAGAAGAAAAAACAACGACAAAGTGAAAAGGAGAGTTGGGGTTTTCATTGCCAATCAATGATTTTTTTCAAGCTGTTCCAAAAAATCGTTTCTCCAACTTGGGATCTTCGGTAAAATTTTTTTGATCATCGGGTGAGTTTTGTCAATTTTTGATTTGTTGCTGTCTTCCAGTTTGTCCAAGTATTTAAAAAAAAGCCTCATTTCGGTGTTTTTAATATCCCGCTTTATCGCATCGACAACCTCGGGGTCGTCGTTGTCGCGGAGATCGTAATAGTCCCAGTAAGTGTAGATCGCCAAAAATCTGTCGGAAAAGGCCGATGCCGAAAATTTCCATGAAAGGCTTTTCCCGCAGTTCTCGATGGCTTCTTCCAAATCCATTTTGTCCCAACTGCGCTTAAACCGGCCGTGGTAGAACCCGCACAACTCCTCATGAAGCTTGCCGGCGGCTCGGGCATAATCATCGGAGAGGCGTATGTTGTAAGTCTTTTCATAAAACTCCAAGCTTTCTTTTGCCTTGAACAGAAAATCATTCTTACCGATCTTTCTGCCCCGCGAAATCCTTTTTGTTCCATCATCCCGAACAATCAGTTTGGCGTACTCTTTTAAAAAAAGGTTTCGATCATCGGGGAGCATTTCATCCCTTTGGTCTTGGTAGCAACCATACATCTGGTCAAAGGGCAAAATGTCCGCACCGACCGGATGGAAATCCTTGCAACCGAGCCGCAGCGGTTTGTCGGCATTGGGGACGGCCGAATTACCGGGTATTTTTATTCCGCCCGATCCTTTGAAGGACTCTTCCAAAACCGCATTTTTCCGGAGGTTTTGCATCAAGTTGAATTCGCGAATCATCAGGCTTTTCAGGTACCAGTGTTCCATAAGGATTTCCGATACAAAAACATCGGAATAATGTCGGAAAATTTTTTGGGTTTTTTCTTTTTCGCCATGCACAATCCGTTGGACTTGGAGTTTGATTTGTTCTTCCAGTTTATACAGGCTGTCCAGACCCCAAATCGTCAAGATTCCACCTGCGGCGGTAAAGGCCAGGGTCAGGATGGCCAGCAGAATGACAACTATCTGCAGGTGTTTTTCTTCTCCCATTTGCGATCAGGTGCCGGATTTGAGGGTGCGTTTTGATTTCTTCGCAGAAGCCCGCCGTTGAATGCGGAAGGTGAATTTCATTTGGATGCCGACGTTTTATCAGGGTTTGTTGAAAAAGGGGTTGTTGGCCAGTTGCGGGTTCAGTTCGAGCATTTTGCCCCTGTTGATAAACGTTCCGTTGTCAACGGGAATCACAAGCCTGCCGCACCTGCCGGCGGAACAGGCTTGGAAAACCACCTGCGCAATGGATTCACCCAAGGGGCCGTGAAAATAAGCCACGCATTCGCCGCCGTTTGGAGGAATGGAGGCCAAAGACAGCAAAACGGAGTCGCATCGATAGCCGACGGCAAATTCATTTTGGTCGAACGGTCTGTTCAAATGCCAAAAAAATTCTCCCCCCGACTCATAACGAATCGAAATATTCGTAAAATCCAAGGGTGGAAAAAAGGATAGCTGATAGGTTTCCTTTTTTTCCTGTAACAAGGCGACAAACACAAGAATCAAAAGCAAATCCATCAAAACGATTAGGGACGGCGGCGATCCCGGCTTATTCATTTCTTCGGTTCGCTTTGTTTCCGCAAGAAACCATGAAAAAGTTGGAGATGTAAATCAAGGCTCCGAATACGGTTGTGTTCAAAGCGTTGATAAAATTCCCCAAAAGAGCGTCCGACGCATAGGCGGATTGCTGTTGTTTGACTTCCTGAATCGAAAGCAACATGGAAACCAACGTACCGACCAAACCCAAGATGGGCGAGGATTGTATAATCCACTCCGAAAACCTTCCGCCGATCGGGGCGGGTTTGTAGATTTCCAAGGGAACCCTTCCGCCCAAGAAGCGGCCCAGGAAAAGATGAACCTGGTAAAACAAAAAAAAGTAAAAAAGCGCAAAGATAATTTGTATTTGCCAAGGCTGGCCCAAAAAAGGAATATAAAACTTGGCGGCGTTACCGCCACTCGGGACATTTTCGCCGTCAGGTTCCAAAACGCCCGAAGGAACCTCCGTCTTTTCTTCATATGCCCCGCCGCTCTCCGGCAAACGTTCGTCTTCCATTTCCAACTGATAAAAGTCTCCCGCTTGAGCCATTTCCAGCCATTTTTCGATTTGTTGTTCGTCTTTGGAAATATCCGCTCCGATTCTTTCCAGAAAACCGGAATTTTGCGACTCGCCCTGTTCGTTTCCAGAAGAAACTCCCCCCGGCAAATTGCCTTTTAACTCAGAAGGCAATGCCGGAATGGGCAAGCTTTCTTTTTGTTCCTCTTGGACAAAGCCAATTAACATTGAAGCGCCCGAAGAAGCAAAAAAATCAAAACACACAAAGACAATCAACGACAAGAATGCCGAAAGCAAATACCCAACAACAACCAACGACAAACCGGATTTTGCGACCATGCGACTAAACTTTAAAGGCAACCCAACGGCCAGAGAAAATTGTCCAGCCCAACAAACAAAACTTCCCGTTCAACACAAATAAATTTAAATTCTTGATTTTATCCAATCGTTTTCCCAAATTAAATTTTATAATCCACACTTTGGTGCCGCACATTTATTTCAAATTAGTGATCAATGATATTCAGCAAAAAAATATAATACAATGATTTATTCATTATAATTTGATAATTATTTGATCTCAAAGAAAAATAAAATCATCCGATCAATTTGATTTTGTATTCCAGCCCGAATTTTTTTGAGATCAAAAACTCCGACTTTTCATTCGGGTTTCGGAAAAGGGCCAGATCGGCTAGAACAATAGGAAACGGCTCGTAAAACCTTTTCCACACTGTGTTTCTCAACCTAGCCCAGAAAAGTTGGGCATCTAATGAAGTAATTCCCGCGTATATCGGCCTGCGGTTTGATCCGCCGACACATACCCGATTCTGTGGTTTTCAATTGAAGGCAATACAAGGAGAATAAAAAAAGGTATTCAACCCAAAAAATAATGATCAAAGTTTACCAATTGATCTCTTTTGTTTTTCTTTAATTATTCAGAAGATTATGATTTGGAATTTCTTTTTGGGAAATTTGAAGTGAGAGGCTGAGAAGGATTGCCGAAAAGAACAGGTTGACAAAGTTTTAGGCTAATTTCAGGTATTCACAGAATACCCACAGTGAAATATTCTCTCTGAGAAGTTTGGATTGGACAATCTTTCAAGGCTTCCCTTTATTTCAATCATTTTTCGCTCTTCACCGCCTCCCTTTTCGTCGGGATGCATTCGTACACGATAGGATCGACCATATTCACCTTTGCCCCGAAAGAAAGCGGATAGACGCAGTACCGGTAAAACCCCTCTGCCATGCTGAAAATTCCTCGCAGAACGTGTGTGCCGCGCCCGGCATGCGGCACCTGAAAAAATGAATTCCGTGTTTGGATACTTCTTTATGCACCACCTTGAAAAGATCGTTTTTGTATCGTCCTTTCTTTAGTTGGCGAACCGTTTCACATTTGAAATCGATGTTTTCCGCATTTGATTATATTGGATCCGGGACTCTTTTCTTTGCACGGCAAGACTGCCGATTGAGGCTTCCGCAACTGGTTCGGCTCTTGGCAAGGACATCGCAGGAAAAAGGAAAAGAATATTTCTTGAAATTGTTCGGTCAGGTTTTTTTGCTCAGTGGGGGCAGTATAGCAGGCTCATTGGATGGGTTTCGAAAATGCTTTGGATTTCCAATTGAAAACAATCGGGATGCAAGGCCGCCGGCTGCCAACTGAACTTTTTCACGTTGACAAGCACCCGGTTAAAATTGCCCGCGCCCGATTTTCGGGTCAGCCATTTCTTGTCGGGATCGTATTTGTAGGCGATTTTTTCCCAACCGTCCGCGTGATCCAAGTCGAAATTTCTATCCATCTTCCAGACAAGATCGGCTATGTCCTGACTTGAATTGGCGTTGTCCTTGACGGCCAAATTGAATTCTTTTTCGAACTGATTCAAAAAAAGCATCAAAGCTTCTTTGTACTTGCCTTTGTTCAGATAATCCAAATTCAACTGCCAAAATCTCGGGGCCGAACCTGCCACCAAGCTCACCGCCAAGGCGGAAATCAAAAGATAAAGCATTGTCTCCACCAAACTGAATCCCCTTACGTCAACAAGGGATTTTATCCGAAAGCGGCTTTGGTTGTTCTCTTGAGGAAGAATGCGAAACTCTGTTTTTGTCATGGATCTGCCCAGCAGGGCGAAAAGGAAAACGGACATCTTTTTCCGGATTCCCCTATCGGAAAAAATACGCAACGGTTCCGTTTTGTGTTGCAAAGTCACCAAACGGTTTCAGAAAGATGTGCGGCATTTCGGACGGACATTATGGAATTCACGGAAAATCACTCAGTCAAAGAGGATGCCGTTGACGAAGGGTTTTTTCGGGGGCGAACCAAGAAAACCGTTGAAAAACTTCAATCGAAATCGGCTACGTGCTTTTGGACTCTCAGGCTTACATCCTTTCCCGTTCTTTGGAAAAACTTGTAAGCGGCGGTGATTCGGTGTCCGCCGTCCTCTAAAATATAGGTTTTGCCGCATCCGCAACTCAACAGGCGGATGGGCTCGTTTATCCCTTCGCCGCATTTCAGGGATTTGAAAATCGTATTCAATCTCTCGTCATTGCCTCGAACCCAGTTGATTGGCAGTTCGATCAACTCGCTTACCCGCATTTTCACGCACATCTTTTTTTGACTTGGAATATTTTTCGAATTCAAACGATATTGCATTCGCCCAATTTCTTGCGGGGTGAACTCACCTTCTCCCGGACGAATTTTTTTCACTTATAGTGGAAAACAAGTCGCACCCCGTTTCTTGTGTTGCAACCCATTTCCGAAAAAATTGATCCGGGCTCGTAAAGTTTCCGCCGGTTTTTGGTGCATTCGGCTTGCTTTTCCGCAGTCTTTTCGACCCGAAGCCCGGAAACCATATCAACAAAGCGGAAAGGGAGGATTGTTTTCCGAAAATTAGAAAACAGGGATTTTTAGAATCCGGTGAAAGTTTAAAGACTTTTTGATCGGAATGTCTGTTTTGATTTACAGAACCGATTTTGTTCCCTAAGAAATCAAGAAATTTATCTTGAATTTCAAAAGTTTTGGCATTTGAACATGAAAAGGTGGAGCCTGTTTTTAGGTGTTTGTTGGTTTTTTACTTCGAGTTTTGCCGGCTTGCTTTACGGGAGCGATTTTTCCAAGGATCGAAAAAAGTTGGCGGACGACGTGTCAATCAACGGCGGCCCAAACCAAAGCGTGCGTTTGGCGCTTTATTTTGCTACCGACAACGCCCAAAGTTTGCGCAGGGAAATCGATTTGGTGACATGGAAAAGGAATATTGCCAGAGAATTCCTTAAATCGTTCACGGTTACGGATCCGACCATCGTGAATGAAGTAATCACCCAGAAGGGGTTGGGGGTGCGGGACTTGGAAGGCAACCCGGAAAACATGGCGGACTTGTCCGCCATTCTGGATCATACCCATCTGACTTTTGCCACGATTTCGTCGAACGCCGGAAGTTATATTGAGGTGCATTACCTTACCTTGGACAGAAAGGGGAATAAAATATCCTCTTTCGGCATGATTCATCCGATTGGGGAAACAGCCGAAAGGGGTTCCGTTGCCTCCGTGTTGCCGAGTTTCGAAAGCGACAAAAACCAAGTTGCCCAAACGGACGATTATTTTGGCCTGGAAGACTACTATCCCGAGTTGTCCGGCTCGGGAAGAGACACCACTTTTGGTTTTTACGCCGCCAACGCTTTTTTGGCCGAGAAAACTTATTTTGTGGATGCCGGACTGTGGCTTTCCAACGTGGCGGATGTGATTGTTTACTTAAAACATTTCAGGTTTGCCTATCGCCACGAAATTTTTCAGGTCGATTTGGAAACGCGGGGAAGCGATGATGCCTACCATCATTCTTCCTACGTTCAGGGAAGGATCGGCGTATTGAGCCGGGACAAAATAAACATCCCCCTTGATTTGACTTTGGGACTGCGGGCCAGGGCTTTTTGGAACGATCTGAATGAGGATTATACCTATTCCAAAGACAAGGACGTTTCGGACAAAAACAAAAACAAGGATCGCCTGAGCTTTTTCGCTTCAATGGCCTACGGGTTTCCCGAATGGAACACCACCGCCAATTTTTATGCGGACAATGTCCGCCTCGTGCTCAGGGGCTTTTATGATTTCCGCAACGATTTTTACGTGGCCGGTGATTTGATCCATTTTACCTACGAAGGGGATGCGCGCCATCCCGATCAGCACGGCGATTATTCGGCTCCCGATTTTGCGGTCTCCGGCGGTTACTCGGGCAACGAGGGATACGTTTTCGATCTGGCCTACCAAAACCGCACCCGGCAGGTTGTTTTGTCGATGAAGGTCAGCTACTGAAAAACCCCGGTCGAAGATCAAATTTGATTGCGTTCCGAATCCGTTTTTTTCCTGCCGCCCAATCCGGATTCGTTCTTTTCTTAATTCTCTCCTTACACGCTTGCCCCCCCGTCTTGGGCGAAACTCAATACGAAACCCAAGAAAAACTCCCTTATTTTCTGTACGAAAGAGGCGAATATCAACGTTCCATATCGGAGGTTTTTAGAATTTTTCACGGTTTGGGAGAAAGCCAAGAACCGCCTCCCGAAAATCTCCGTTTGCTTTTGGCGGGAAATTACTACCATTTGGGACAGTGGAACAAATTGCTGGAAACCGAGGAAAATCCCCTTGCGCCGAAACCCGGCCATCCGGATCGCCTGCTGGTTCTGAAAAGCATGGCGGCTCTTAAAATGGGCGAGTGGGAGGTTGCCGATGACTACTTCAGAAAATCCGGAATGAAAGGAGAAAGTCCTTTGCAAAGGCGCGCCGGACTGGAACGGGTGGACGTGGAAAAAGCCGCTTTTTATTCCGGCATTCTTCCCGGTTCGGGGTTTCTGTTGTCGGGCGAATACACAAATTTCGCCGTGTCGCTGGGTTTAAACCTCGGCTTTTTCTACGGCACGCTCCATTATCTGCGCGAAAAAAAATACGCCCTTTCCTTCTTGTTCTTTTTCTTCAACGTTCAATGGTATCAAGGAGGAATTCGAGGAAGCAGGGAAAGCGCCCAAAACTTCAACCTGGCCGCCGAGAAAAAATTGAAGGACGAATGGCTTCGCAAACACGAAAAAGTTCTTTGGGAATTCAAGTTGGACTTTGAATAACCAAACGCCTCATACTCGGGATTGGGACAACAAAAAACGGCCAACCTATGCAACGGCTTTTCGCAAACTTTGCTTCAACCGCGCGTTCCGAAAGGTTTCATTTCGAAATTGGTTGGTTTGTCATAGGTTTGCACGATGTCTCAAAGTCAACGTGATAATGTTCGTCATGCCTGACCCATGATCTTTTTCTGGAAAATAGAATATTTTGTTTTAAATAACCGCCGTATTCGGTTTTAAACAGGTATTTCTGTAACTTCGGATCAAAAATCACCCTCCGGATTCCTATCCCACTTTTCCGTGCGGCAATGTGCAAGGCCTTGATATGAGCGGCCATAGCCTCATAATCAATGCGATAGTCTTCATATTTGCCAACGCTGTCGAACTCGATATTATATCCCAGCTTATTGAAAAGGTGAGTTGGCAAGTGAACGGAAATGTTTTTTTCGTTTAAAACCGGAACCATGAAATCTACTGACAATCCGTTTTGATGGGTTTTATGGGGGCTAAATTTTCCACCGTTTTTAAACCCCGTTTCGGCGTATTTGTAGATTTTCGAAGGCCGTGAATCCTCGAGCATCCGATACGCATCCAAAACGGTTTCATAGACTTTACTGTGAACATAGGTCCGTCCCGCTATTTCCGCAATCAGGCTGTACGAAGTAAAGTTTTTTCCGTTGCCGGGAAGCCTGATGCCGTTTTCCAATCGCCCTTTTTTTGTTGTGCCAAAACAGGTGCTTTCGGTTGCCGTGATTTGAGCGGCAATGACCAAGAAGAAAAGAAGGAAAACCGGTGATTTCATCTCAAGCGTTATCGAAAAAATTATCAATCGGACACGAAGCGAAGAAGAGGACGGATAAACGTTTTTGCCGGCAGGGTGCCGGGAGTTCTAAATCCGTTTTCCCTCTTTAAAAATGGTATTGAAAATTTGATAGGTCTTTTGCGGATCGTTTGGAAATTCGTTGTACGCTTGGAGAATTGTATATTCAAAAGACACAGCAAGATTCGGAAACAGTTTTTCGATTTCAACGAAAAGCTTGCCGGCTTCTTCTTTAATCGCATTCCCATCGGTTGTTTTTGTGTCGGTTTTGTATTTTAAAAGTGGAAACATCCCTTCTTGGCCGGTGATTTTTAAGTCGATTTGAAATAACGATGCCTCCGCACCGTTTTTTAAGGAAATTGGAAAATTGAATTTAGAGTTTATTTCTTGGAATACTTTTGTGAGGGTTTCGATATACTCTTTCTCTTTCGGGTATTGTAAAAAAGGTGCCGGTTTCAGTATTTTTTGTGCGGCAATGCAATAAAAACCCGCAACGATAAGGGCTTTTTCTTTTGAGGTGCATTTTTCCATTAAATCCGGCGCATTCAGTCCGTCCAAAGTGTAGTCTCCCACATGAAAAGCATGTAACTTCCAATTGTCCGCTCTTTTAATATACTGAAAATATATCAAAGCCCCAAGGCCTTTTCTTTGCTCGGATTCTGATTTTAAAAACACAAAATAAGCAAATTGAGTGGGGATATGTGCTTTAACAACATTTAAACTTCTCTCGCCATTGACCTCGGGAAAAATGGAGAACGTTTTCCCCCAACCGACCTTGTCAATCTTGCTAAGGTACTCGTCCACGACGGTTAAATTCCGTTCGACTAAAAGGGGTTTAATTTGGGGAAGCATCTGAGAGAGATTGGATGAACTTGACAGCATTTCTTTTGAAAAACGTTTTTCAAGCTCTTTGGTATCACCGTTCTTAAAATGATCCAGGATTAGAAATGTCATTTTCACGATGTCGCCTCGCAGTTTTTCGTCAATTTCATCATTGTTTTTTGTTAAAATTGTATGCACGTTCAAGCCGAACAATACATTGTGAAGAAAAGCGAAAAAGAAAAATACAGTTATTTTTTTCATGCAGGGTTACGTGGTTGAAAATTTATAACTTATGGAAGTTGCACAGTTGAAAGTCCGGCTAATTGATTTCATTGAATCATCCTTTTCAAGGGTATTTCTCTAACACACTGAAACATCTTGATTTCTTAATTTAATTGCTTAAGCCCTGTAGTTTAAATCATTCTTTTTTTAAAATTTAAAGTATTGGAACGGTGGCTCATGATAAAAAACCCTTTTCATAGGCTAAACAAACCCTGCCGAATATCGATGCATCGGCTTTGTCCGGGTTTCCTTGCCAAAACTCGCCAAAGGCAATGCCAAAACAGCGGCCCCTGCGGACTCTGCGCGAGGCAATTCACCAAACAGCCAACCCTGTGCGAATTTAATCCAACATGAGCGGTATTGTTAAATGGTTCACGAGAAACCACGTGGCGGCCAATTTGCTTTTGGTGTTGGTGATTGCGCTGGGCGTTCATGCGTTGTTTAATCGGGTGCCTTTGGAGATTTTCCCGAAGGTGGGTTTGGAAAGAATTTCAATCGGCGTGGGATGGAAAGGGGCCAGCCCGGAAAACGTCGAACAGGCCATCACCATTCGAGTTGAAGAGGCCTTGGGCGATTTGGAGGGTATCAAGGCCATCACCTCGGTTTCTTCCGAAGGCTCCAGTTCGGTTCGGGTCGATATCGAAAGGGGTTACGATCCGGAAAAAATCAAGGAGGAAATCCAAGAAAAAATCGAGGCTTTGTCGGGTTTGCCGGAAGATGCGGATTCCCCCTCGGTAAGACAGGTGGAATGGGTCCGCGAGGTGATCAGTCTGGCGGTTTACGGAAACCGTGGCGAGTTGGAATTGAGAAACCTGACGGAAAGCATCAGGGACGATTTGCTGGCCCTGCCCGGTATTTCCATCGCCAATTTGGATGGGGTGCGAAACTTCGAAATCTCGGTGGAAGTGCCCGAATTGAGCCTGCGCAAGCACGGGTTGACCCTTGAAGACGTTTCCAACGCCATCCGTTCCCATTCGCTGGATCTGTCGGCGGGTTCGGTCAGCACGGGCGGCGGGGAAATCCTGTTCAACGCGGAAGGCCAAGCCTTGGATTACGGGGATTTTTTGCGGATTCCGGTTTTGAGGGGGGAAGATGGGCGGGTGATCCGCCTTGGGGAGTTGGCCGAGATCGGGGACGGCTTCGTGGAAAACCGGATGATCACCAAGTTCAACGGCTACCCGGCGGCCATGATAGAGGTTTACCGCACCGAAAGCCAAAACGTGGTGGAGGTGGCCAAAACGGTTCAGAAATTCGTGGACGAACTTCAACCCCGCCTGCCCGAGGGAATCATGGCCTCCACATGGGACAACAATGCGGCCAGAGTCGAAAAAAGGCTTTCCCTTTTGCTGGGCAACGCTTTGCAAGGTGGGCTGCTGGTGATTCTTCTGCTGGGAATTTTTCTGAGTCCCTACGTGGCTTTTTGGGTTTCCATCGGCATTCCCGTAAGCTTTCTGGGCACCATCGCGTTGATGCCCCACTTGGGCGTAACCTTTAATTTGGTCAGCTTGTTCGGCTTTATTCTGGTTTTGGGGATCGTGGTGGACGATGCCATCGTGACGGGCGAAAGCATTTTTTCCAAATTCCGGAAAACCAGGGACGGCACCCGCTCGGCCATCGAGGGTACCCTCCGGGTTGCCACGCCCGTTACCTTTGGCGTGCTGACCACGGTGGCGGTGTTCATTCCGCTGATGATGATTGAAGGCCCCCGCGGCAATATTTTCTCGCAAATTTCCTTGGTGGTGATTCCCATTTTGCTCATTTCGCTGATCGAGTCCAAAACGATTCTGCCCGCCCACCTGAAGTTTTTGAAAATGCGGCGAAAAAAACGTTTCCGCTTTTCCCCGCTGAGAATTCAAAGAAGCATTTCAATCGGTTACGAGAGAAACATCCTGCGTTTTTACAAACCGTTGGTAAAAGCCTGCATGGAATACCGCTACCTGACGTTTTCCGTTTTCGTGTTTCTGCTCGTGGTTTCCCTAGGCGTTATTCAAGGCGGTTGGTTGCGGTTCGTGTTTTTCCCGAGGATTGAAAGCGAAACGGCCCGTGCCACCCTGACCATGCCGGACGGAACCCCTTTCGAGGTTTTGGACTCCCACGCAAGCCGAATGGTGGACGTGGCCAAGCGGTTGCAAAAAAAATATGCCGACCCGGATTCGGGGGAAAGTGTAATCGTGAACATTTATTCCGTGGCGGGTGCTTCCGGCAACACCGCGCGGGTCGAATTCGAAATCACCCCGCCCGAGGAAAGAAAGGTGGAAATCGGCAGTCGCAAATTGGTCAATGAGTGGCGAAGGGAAATCGGCCCCGTGCCGGGGGCGGAAGAGTTGAATTTTCGCGCGGAGTTCGGCCGCAGTTCCGATCCCGTCTCCATCAAGCTGACGGGCCTTGACGAAAGCAATACCGAAGAGGTGGTTGGGGAAATCAGGGAGTTGCTGCGGGGCTTTGACGAAATTACCGACATTGGCGACACCTTCAGCAGCGGCAAGGAGGAACTCCGCATGAATTTGAAGGAAGCGGGCAAATTTTTGGGCGTGAACCTTGCCCAACTCGCCGTTCAGGTGCGCAACGCCTTTTGGGGGATTGAATCCCAAACCGTCATTCGCGGAAACCACGAAATCGGGGTGTGGGTGAGGTACCCGAAAGAAGAACGGCAATCCCTCGAAAGCCTTTACCGAATGAGGATCCGCCTGCCCAACGGCAACGAGGCCCCCTTCCCGGAAGTGGCCGCCATCGAGCGGGGATACACCCCAAAAAGCATCGAAAGGGAGGATGGTTCGCGGGTGATTTACGTCAATGCGGATTTGAACAAGGAAACCGCCAATATCGAATCCATCAAAACGGCTTTGAACGTCGAATTGGGCAAAATCGCCGCAAAATATCCCGGCCTGGGGTTTTCTCTGGAAGGCGAGGCGCGCGAACAGCGCGATTCTTTGTTCAGTCTGGCTTTGGGAGCAATTTTCGCCGTTTTCGGCCTGTATGCCCTGCTGGCGATTCCCTTGAAATCCTACCGGCAACCGCTCATCGTCATGTCCGTTCTGCCCTTTGGCTTGGTGGGGGTGGTGGGCGGACATTTGCTGTTGGGCTTCGATATGACTTTCATCAGCCTGATGGGAATGCTTGCACTGTCGGGCGTGATGGTGAACGACTGCCTGATTTTGGTGGATTTCGCCAACAAACAGCGGTCCAAGGGGCATTCGCTTGAAAAGGCGGTCGGTCTTGCCGGCGCGGCGCGATTCCGCGCCATCTCGCTCACTTCCCTAACCACGTTCGGCGGCCTCCTGCCCATTATGTTTGAAAAAAGCACCCAAGCCGTTTTTTTGATCCCGATGGCCATTTCCCTGGCGTTCGGCATTCTCTTTGCCACCTTCGCCACTCTCCTGCTCGTCCCGGTCAACTATCTAATCCTGAACGACATCCGGAAACTGCTGCGCCAAGCGGTTTCTTGGGTCCTATCCCTCTATTTTCCAAACGGCCTTTGGAGAACAAAAGAACCGCAACGATATACCGAATTCTTCCCAAACCTTGGAAGCCCCACCCAAAACCAGCCCCGAAAGGATGATTCTTAACCCTTCCAATGCAAGACCAAGCGAAATCGATTTTACGAAACCCACTGCAAAGTTTGAACGGGTCTGTTTCGGATTCCGATGTTGTGCAAAACCTCGTCATGTTCTCTGGAACAAGGTATTTGAAAGCTTCTTCTCGGTGATTCGCATTTTTCGACTCTCGCCCGGCAAAAGTTTGCGAAATGAACGGATGAAAGAGTGGTTCACCCAACCAACCGAGGCTGGCTTTATTCGGAAAAACCATGCTCTGCGTAAGACCGGTTGGGTTTTGGATCCCACACAACCTTGGGCAAATCACCTCAACAAAAAAGCAGAATTTCTTCCTTAAAAAGGATAGTTACTTTATGAAAAATGGCTGTCTTTTTTAAAGAAGAAAGCAGTGCAATCATTGAATATAAGGATTTCAACACAAAACAGCCGGACAGACATGGTTTATATAGCACTAACGTTTTCAGATTAGGACGTTAATCAGCCCCAAAGTCGTTACCTGTATTGGCCCCGGAAAAATTCGTGTCATAACTTGACGGGGTAGTGCTATAAATTAGCCATAGCTTTTGCAAAAGAATCATGTGATTTTACTTTAGAGCAAATATAAGTTTGTGCCGAGACGAAGCTTTCTTCAATCAAGCGTAACCTTGTTTTGCGTAACATCGGATATTTAGAAACGGCCGGGGACGGCGTGTTTGGCCAGTTGGTCGCAAAGTTCGTTGTTGGGGTTTCCGGCATGGCCTTTGACCCATCGCCAGTCGATTTCTTTGTCGGCGGACAGGGCATCGATGCTTTCCCACAGTTCCTTGTTCAAAACGGGTTTTCCGTCCTGTTTGCGCCAATTCTTTTTCTTCCAGCCGTGAATCCAAGAGGTAATGCCGTTGATTACGTAGCGGCTGTCCGAATGGAGAATCACCTTGGCCCCCGCCGGAAAGCTTTTCAGGCATTCCTCCACAGCGGTCAGTTCCATGATGTTGTTGGTGGTTTTTTCCCAGATGAAAACATTGCACATTAGTAACTTTACACTTTTGAAATATTTTGCAATCGTTCATATCCATGCAAAACCCATTGGAATATATGTAACTTGAAATTGGAAAAGCTGTAGTATTTGTCGATTGTATTCGTTTTAGCCATTTCTACTTCAGCTTTCACAGCAACGAAACATTTGGCAGAAACATAATGATTTTGTCCTTTTGGATCTGCATTGCTCCATGTGGGAGTACCAAACTAAACTAAAATGTTTCGTGGTTAGAATTTTAGAACCAACAGATAACGTATCTTCATTTCTTAAAACTTTAATATACATCCAAAAGTAAATTTATCAGTAGGGAAACTTCAGAACAACCGAATCGAATCAGTTTAATTTAGACAACTACTTGTTAATGGTGCAATGTCCCTTTTTAAGAATGTCACTAGTGGTGTTCCCCAGGGAAGTGTATTGGGACCATTGCTT
>JAOWAZ010211012.1:0-12203 GCA_028565935.1 Goniobranchus fidelis
TAATAATAATAATAATAATAATAATAATAATAATAATAATAATAATAATAATAATAATAATAATAATAATAATAATTACAATCACAGTTAAGCATTTTCAGGCTAAAATGACATAGAACAATAGATGAGCACATATAACACTTCAAGCTTCTGGAAATAATGAGGCTAACAAAAGATATGCACTTATAGGACCACAGTTAGAGATGTAAGTATCTTTGACTCAAAGTTGCTTAATATTTATAATGCAATGTATTCTTTTGTGACACAAAAGATCACTTCACAGAGCCTACATAGAACTTCACAGAGCCTACATAGAACTCTTTCAAAAATATTTACTTAAGCTCTACAAAATTTTATGTTACATAAGCTAGTTAAGATAAATTTCATGACAGAGATAAATTTATTGCTGTATTCAGGTAGTGGTCATAGTTTTTAACTCTAATCATTTCTAAGGAATACAAGTGTTTTCTAGTCACAACCAATTGATTCAAAATACTAAAGAAAACAATGGGGGAGCAAATCAAAGACACAATTACATCAAAATGATTCACAATATTTCACATTGAACAATAATGTAAAATGCAGCACATGGTGAAAAGGCAACATCAAACACCATTACAAGGAAAGGGGCCATTACGCAAATTTCACAGGCCACCTTCACTGATGGCATCATCATCACTTGTATGTGCTTCCTCATCTTTTCCATCTGAGAACAGAAATTTGTAGGATACAAAGGTAAGTTAATGAGATTTAAGGAATTTTTACACTGACATCTAAATTTATTGTATGATGTCTAACTTGACAGTACCAACATGTATGTAACACTGGTTAAATCTAAATCTGTCTATTTAAACATAGATACTTTATTTTAAAACAAGTTTTAAATGTAAATTATGCAAAACAAATTATCAATAAACTTCTACAAATGGACTGAGGACCCCCTTTTGCCCTAAAAGCCATTAACAAATTAAGGAATGATGAAATCACAGTCCTAAATGAGGCGGTATGAAGGGTGACAGCCACTTACAAGTAAAAAAAATAGCAAACTATAACGTGAAAAAGCAAAACAAGACAAAAACAAAACTGAAAATCCAAGACACAAACAACAACAAAATAAAAGTGGAAAGGAAAAACAATTCCAAAATAAACAATTTGATGCAAAGCAATGTTAAACAAAACTTAAGGAGAACCGCAAGTAATGAAATTCCAATACACTTCATAGCAGCTATTCACTGAAGACAAAAGGTGATGTAGTAATGAATGGAATATGTAGATGAAAAGCAAGAGACAGACAAAAGGGGAAGGTGTTACTTTTATTGAATGATTTCAAAGCAATCAATTATCTTCACTGCATATGTGTATTGTAAATTAAATTGGAGCATTCACAGTTGAAACTGAATGACTGAAACCCACATGTCTATATCTTTTTTTACACCTCATTAGCAAAGAACAACTCTTTTTGGGTAGATTATTGATTATCAGGCAACAAACCCAAATTCTCAGAAAGTTAATTATCAAACTTATAAAGTTCTTATGTCATTCATGGCAGATTTAATTGCAGACACCTTCTTCTTAGCTCTTACATTTGAAAACAGCTGAATGTATATAACAACATTCAATACATGTTTAAAAGTGACAAATTCTCACAGTTTCATACTAAGAAGTTTGGGAAATAACAAGAATAAATCTACAGGAACATTTCCGTTTCCTTCTCTTCTTCACATATGAACTGACTGACTCAGTAGTATTGAATAAGTCAGTGCATGTAAAAGTAAAAAAACAACTTCCTATTCTTTTATAAACTGTTGTTTCTTGTCCAGGGCAAATTGATCACACCTTGTAATATCATATTGGCAGTGTCAAATTGTTTGTTTTTTGCTTTAAAAAGAATATGGAAGAAACCTGGGTTGACATGCGAATACAGAATAACTGAAGGCATTATAAGGCTGATTCAAGGAGGACACCTGATTCTAAAATAGCAACAATTAGTATGAAGAGTGCTGAGGAAGCATGAGGGAACCATGCTCTTTTTCATTGAAATAAATAGGGGACAGAGAGAGAAATGAAGCATCCAATAAAACACAACAAAGAAAATCAACCAGTCATGGCAATACTCCTATGTAAATGTCAGGAAAAAAGTAAGAGAAAAATTTGTATGAACAAAATAAAACTAAACAACAGAATAACAAATAAAACTTATCAAAAGCAAAACATTTTTCAATAAATGATAAGGTGATTCCATCAGACATGCTGTGATTCAATTTTTCAGAACTCTCTCATTCTGATACTAGCGTGCCTAAAGATGTAATCACATGCATTTAAGAAAACAAAAGATACTCATATCATTGGACGAAGTAAGGGGGTCCCCAAACCATGTCATAACGTGAGAAAGAAATATTCAAGTGTGTAAAATACCTCTAGAATGAAAAGTTGTTGTGGAGATGGACGTGACGGTAGAGGTGGAAATCTGTGATCTCTGATGAGTTGATGATGAATGGGACTGTGATGTTTTCTCATCTTGAGATGGCTCAGGAGATGGGGAGGAGGATGAACGGGCTTCCAACTTAGCTTGTTTCATTGCTTCCCACTCAGCCATTGTGTACACTTTTTTCCTTTCTTCATAAGGACCTAAAGTAGTGCAATATGAACTGTCTTCTTGTTGAGATTTATCATACTGAAAATTTCGTTTGGGAGAGTCTTTGGAATTTCGTTTTTCTGTGGACTTTGTGGAAGTGTAAGAAACAGTTTTTATTCTTGAGCTACCACCACTACTTACATGTTGTACTACAGATTCATTTTTAAAGATTTGTTTTGTAGAAGTTGATTCTGTTGAGGAAGATTTGTGAATTACTTCTACTCCAGCACCTGATTTCCACTCACTAGTGGACTCGTTGGATACCTGCATGAGATCTTGTGAATGTGTTGACTCACTGTGTGATTCAGACATGGAGTGCCCGAGGCCTCCAGAGCTTCCCATGCTCCATGCAGCCGACTCTGCTGAAAAGGTCATGAGATTTTCATTGCGACGAGATTCCTGGTCTGCATGGGCGTTTGAATCCCCTGGTTCTTGTTCAAGGGAGTCAGTTGATGTTTGCATGACATCTGGTATTGACGTGTTGACCATGTCAAGATGTTCTGCTAGATGGGCGGCTAGCTCTAAAGAATCTGCAGATCTCACCATAACATCTTCCTGCTCATAGAGGGAGTCTGTGTCAAATTTAGTGGAGTCTGATGTTTTCAGTCTTTGTTCTAAGGTGAGAGAGTCTGATGAAAGTTGCATGATGGCTTCTCCCTGAAGTGAATCAGTGTCAATGTCCCCTGATGGAGTTGTTAATTCTCCATGAAGTGGTGGTATCTCATTAAGATCTGGCCCTGCAAAAACTACACTTGATGTCATTTCTGTCATTTCTGATGATTCTCCATCTAAGGAATCTGCATCCCCATCATGACCCTGCTTGGCACCTTCACTCAAAGAGTCATGATCAATGTCTTCTTCCTCTAATGAGTCTTTTTCATCATCTCCAAGAGCACTGAAATCTGAACTTCCAAACTGCGCTGATTCAAGGAGGACACCTGATTCTAAAATCGCAACAATTTTTTGTGCTTCTACCTCTAACTCATTAGCCACTGCAATCTCTCGTTCTAGCCTTTCAAATTCATTCAACGAACTTAGGGATGAACCTTCACTTTGGTGACTGGAACTTGTTATCGAGCTCCTTTTCTCATCAGATTCAGCATTGCATTCTTGTTCGAGTCTTTCAAAGTCAGCCAGCGAGGAGGCACTTGAGTTTGAGTTATTTTCACCTGAGGAGCTTTTACTTCCTTGAGCTGCTTTCTCAACTGAACTTCCAGAACTTGAAACAACAACTTGTTGCTCTAGTCTTTCAAATTCAGCCAGGGAGGATGCAACTGAACTTGCTTCTCCACCTTTCAGGTTTGTAAAACCAACCAATTTCCTTTCATCATAAGAGCCTCCGAATGGCTCTCGTTCTTTATCTCTCTCAATAGAAGAAAGTGAGCTTGATATGGGTATAGCCTGTTCGAGCTGTTCAAATTCAGCTAGAGATGAAGAAATAGATGCAGTTTCATCCTTCTCTTGAGGTTTGTGAAAGAAATGTAAATTTGTTACAACCGGAGATTGCTGGACCCCTATATCAGGTGAACTTCCAAAGTGGTCAGAGAGTTTGTCTTCTTTTTCCCTGTCCTCGTCAGACATTTCTGTTATGACAGACAAAGCAGCTCTGTCAACATATTCAAATCGGTCACTTTCTAGTGATGAGGCACTTTCTGGTGTGGAACCTGCTCCAGGCCAATCTTGAGCTTGTTCCACATCATCTTCTTCAGTATCAGGATCAGGGCCAGACTCTTTATCCTCAGCATGACTGATCAAAATATCTGAGGTGAAAGATGAGGTCATTGAGGCTATTTCTGCTAATCTATCATCCAGAGGTTCTGCATCTTCATCTTCATCATCTATATTTTCAGCAGCAACTACAGTGGTGAAACTATCAATACTTGAAGTATCATGATCCTCTGGACTTAGGGGAATATGGCCGATATCAGTATCAAATATTGGGGCAGATGCTCCTAACTGTATGTCTATTGCTCCAGACATTTTCTTTCCCATTACTTCTTTTATTTTCCCATCTTCAAATTCCTCCTCCTCCTCCTCCTCTAATTCCTCCTCTTCTTCCTCCTCTACTTCTTCTTCTTCTTCTTCTTCCTCTTCTTCTTCTTCTTCCTCCTCTTCTTCATCTTCTTCCTCCTCCTCCCCCAACTCTTCATCTTCATGCTCCTTTTCCTGATCTTCAACCTCAAATCCTGTTACAGCTGCTATTTTGGAAGTAGCAACAACTGTGCGAACATTTGTGTCATGAAAGCCTTGTCTTTCTCTCTGCATTTCAAGAGTGCCTGATAGCTCTGGAGATTGCTCTTCTTTTCTGGCTATGTCCTCCTCCTCTGTGTCACTGCTTTGTACAAAATGGGGTGATTCATCAGAGTCATTGAGGTACATTTCTTCAGCACCTTTCTCAGGCTGTGCATCTGTATCATCCTCTTTAAATTCAAAGGCAGATTTACTGATGACAGCTGGTTCATTTTCGAAAGATTCTTCCTTTGATTCAGTGGTAACAACCTGTGTCTCTTCTTCTTCTGAAATGTTCTCTTCCCGAGGTGAATAGCCGTAGAAAGTTGAGTCTTCTATTTCTTCATGTAAGTGCTGAGTTAAAATGATTTCAGGGATATCTTCTGACATTTGTTTGAGCAGAGTCACACTTTGATGGCTAGTTGATTCTGATGTCACTTCTTCTGTCAGCCCTTCTTGTTCTGTGGTTTGCGAAAGATGTTCTGTCATCTCAACAGATGTGACAGTGCTTTGAACGAATGTTTCAGTTTGTTCTATTCTCTCTTTCACTTGAACTTCATCCTTGGTTTCTGTCTCAGGGGTCTGCTCACTCGAGGAAACTTTAACTTTTACATCTTTTAAAATGGAGTCTACGAAAGAAGTGGCTGTTTTTTCCAAAACATCCGTCCCATCATTTGGTTGAGGGGGAGTGAACGTCCCTGATATTGGTGGAGTAAAAGACCCTGATGGTGGTGTAAACATCCCACCGTGGGGAGGAGTGAAATTCCCTCCGAAAAATCCTTGCCTGATAGCATCAGGTGTTGGTGAGAGAGGTCTGTCCAAGTCAGAGTGAGACCCAGGACTGATGCCCAGAAATTCAGTTGATGAAGCTCCTGCTGAATCTCGAGGATGGCTGGCCTCCACATCTAATTCTTCCCCTTTCTCTTCATTATCATCAGTATCTGAATCTATCTGGGGTTCCTCTAACCTGATCAGTTCTTCCTCTGGGCGTTCTTCAAATTCTTCCTCTTCCTCCTCTAAATCCAACTCTTCCTCCGGCTCCTGCTCCTCCAAAAATATTTCTTCCTCAACATAACTTTTTTCTACAATTTCCTCACTTTGGCTGGCAAAAGACATTGCAAAATCTATATCTAGGGCTCTTCTCCCATGATACACACTGTCCTGATCAAACTGATGTTCCCTTTCGGCATATGCTCCATCATCAAGTTCTTCAGGAGAATGAGCTTTCCTTATAGCAGTATCATCTTCTTCATTATAAAAACCTGGCTCTTCTAGATGACTGCGATCTTCTTCTACATCAAATCCTCCCTGTCTAATAACACATTTGTCTTCATAATCGTTGCCTCCTTCAGACATGGAAATTTCAGGCATTTTGTAACTAACTGACATTTTTTCACTAAATATCTGGCCATCATGTTCATCCTTATCTTGTCCTTCTTCTTCCTTAGGTTGTTGTACATCCGGCTTTGCTTGCATTGCAGGAATCACTGTAGGCTGTATTGGCTCAGGGCAAATTAAGCCATCCTTTTCATCTTCTTCCTTCGGTTGTTGTACATCCGGCTTGGCTTGAGTTGCAGAAATCACAGTAGGTTGTATTGGTTCAGGGCAAATTAAACCATCCTTTTCATCTTCTTCCTTTGGTTGTTGTACATCCGGCTTGGCTTGAGTTGCAGAAATCACTGTAGGCTGTATTGGTTCAGGGCAAATTAGGCCATCCTTTTCATCTTCCTCCTTAGGTTGTTGTACATCCGGCTTGGCTTGAGTTGCAGAAATCACGGTAGGCTGTATTGGCTCAGGGCAAATTAAGCCATCTTTTTCATCATCTTCCTTAGGTTGTTGTACATCCGGCTTGGCTTGAGTTGCAGGAATCATTGTAGGCTGTATAGGTTCAGGGCAAATTAAGCCATCCTTTTCATCATCTTCCTTAGGTTGCTGTACATCTGGCTTGGCTTGAGTTGCAGAAATTATTGTAGGCTGTATTGGTTCAGGGCAAATTAAGCCATCCTTTTCCTCATCTTCCTTAGGTTGTTGTACATCTGGCTTGGCTTGAGTTGCAGAAATCAATGTAGACTGTATTGGTTCAGGGCAAATTAAGCCATCCTTTTCATCTTCTTCCTTAGGTTGTTGCACTTCTGGCTTGGCTTGAGTTGCTGAAATCACTGTCGGCTGTATAGGTTCAGGGCAAATTAAGCCATTCTTTTCATCTTCTTCCTTAGGTTGCTGTATGTCTGGCTTGGCTTGAGTTGCAGAAATCACTGTAGGCTGTAGTATAGGTTCAGGGCAAATTAAGCCATCCTTTTCATCTTCTTCCTTAGGTTGTTGTACATCTGGCTTGGCTTGAGTGATTGTTACTACAGCTGGTTGAACCGGCTCAGGATAAATCAAACCATTTGTTTCATCTCCTTCCTGAGGTTGCTGCACATCAGGCTTGGCTTCTGCTGAAGGAATTAACACAGGCTCAAAAGGCATTTCTTCTTTTCCTGATACATTTTCTAAGTTCTGGTCTCTTAATGTTATGAGACCAACTTGAATTACATCTGCTTCCACATCTTCAGTAGGATATGTCATTGACATTAGTTTGGATAATTCCTCTGTTGATTCTTCCAAAGTCTGCTGCTCATGATGCTCAAATTCAGTTAGTTCACTTTCATCGATATCTTCTTCCACTTCAGCATCTTCTTGACTCAACAATGCTACATCGAGCTCATGTTCTTCTTTCTCTAAGACTGAGAGCTGCCCTTGGAGCTCTTCTATTTCTTCTTCATAAGATATTCTGGGGGCAGAGACACGTTCTGAAGCTCTCTCTGCTGAAGAGTCTCCTATATTCATTTCATCATATTCAGGTAGATAATCAACTTCCGTTGGGCCATTCAAAACAGACCTTGCAGACTCATCATTGACAGGATCTTCATGTACTTCTTCCAAATCGTGTTCCACAAATCCATTTTGGGTAACAGGGCCACTTTGCTCATCAAATGTGTCCTGTTGTTCCAGGAGTGGTGACTCTACTTCAACATTGAGTTCTGCTACAGATGTAGGATCGCCATGTGAAGAACTCAAATCATCTTCATGTAAAGTTGTATCCTCTCCATCCCTTGAATCACCAGCCTCTGACGTCTTAGCAGGGTCATCAAGTGGTTCTTGAAGTATTTCAATAGTTTTAGGTTTCAGAGTCATTACAGATGATGGACCAGGCAGACCCCCAGACTGTGACATGTTAGCGTTTCCTGGAGATAAAGATTTATTGGTTCCTGGATCAATTTCAAAGACATCATCTTCAGGACTTGAAAGAATAGATTTTCCAGCCATTTCAATTGGTCCCTGCTTTTCAACCGTGTCAGGTGAAATGTCGTAAGCAGTTACAATATGACTTACTCGACCACTGTCTAAATCATAAGAGGCTGCTAAAAGTGTTGGCTCAACTGATATTTCAGAAGATGAAGAGGAGGCTTTAAAATCTTCAACAGATTGTTCAGATGCTCTAGCATTAAGTCGATCAGTTTGAAATGTAACTTTCTTTTCTACAGGAGGGGATGATCGGAGTGTTGTGTCATCTTCAATTTCATCAATACATGGATTTTCCTCAATAGGGGACAGTTTCTCTTCAGTTGAGTCTCTTTCAGTCTCAGATGACTCATATATTTCATTGTCAGCCAAGGATTTTCCAGTTGTATGAACAGCCATAGGAAAGTGTGTAGGGTGTGAGAGAACAGAAGTGTGACAAGATTCCTCAAACATTGTGGTAAGGACCTTTCCTTTGGTTTCATGTGATGGTGACATTGATCTGTCTTCTTCCTCCATGGATTCCTGCAATAACTCTTGCTGGGCCATTCTGGATTCCTTACTAACAACACTTACAACTGTTTGGACCTTACTACTGGAACCTGAACCATGAGTTTCAAAAGTGAATGTTTGGGATGTGCAACTCAAATCCCTATGATCAGGGGAAGATTCAACTGGTGACCATGTTTCAATATCAGATTGAGGTGTTTCTGTTAACTCCGGATCGAAAACACGTTTTGCTATTTCACTTCTCACCTGTTCTCTACTTTCAAGTATGGTTGCAATGACCTCAGTGTTGTGGGTGCGGTTGATATTCTCATACGGCTCTTGTTCTGTTTCCTCAAAGGAAGATTCTTCTTTAGTCAGTCTGTGCTCCACTTCAGTTTTGTCTTCAATCACCTCATGAACTATATCAAATGTCACTCTCCTTTGTGTAACTGGGCTTGATGAGGAAGCCTCAATATCCTCATAGAAACGTCTCTCTAAAAATTCTTCATCTTTGTCTTTGTCCCTTCTATAAAAATCACCCATGTCAATTGATTTTTGGACTTTTAGAGTTACCTTTTGCTCTTCAACAAAAGATTCTGAAAATTGCCTAGTGTACTGATGGGCAATTTCCCATGGCAATTTGGTGTATACTCCAGTATTTTCATCATACACGTTAATTCCACCACTATCAGAGCTACTGACTGATGACTCCTCCTCTAAGTCATCCTCTCCATGATCATGCCCAATAGAAGCAGTATATTCAATGGGTGCAGAGCTAACTTCTTCGGTCAGCTCTTGTTGGCTTTCTTTGCTCTGAGCAGAGGGAGCACCAGCATCATCACATGGTTCTTCCTCAACAATTTCATGCCTCTTAAAGGGCACTTCATCATCTTCATGTTGGACAAAGGTCAAAGAACTTTCATCCTCTTGATGAGCAGAATCCTCTTGTGTTAGAAAATCTGAGGACTCAATAGCCACAGGTTTTTCCTCTAAATCTTCTGGAGAAATGTCTCTGGTTTCCTGTTTGACAAGTTGTGATTGGCCTATGCTCTCTTCACTTGCTGCTATGTTCATGCTTTGTTGAGGTTCACAAAGCATCTCCTCATCCTCAGCTTCATCACTGACCTCTTGCTCATCTCCCAACCTACATAGCTCTGGCTCTAACTCTGTGTCATCTATCAAATCTGCCTCTTCTTCCAAAGTTGTTGAGGCATACTGTTGTACTAATTTTTCTGACTGTGAATCTTTGCTTTCCTCTCTCATTGTTACCAAATGACTCTCCCTTATAATTTCTTTCCCCCCATCAAAATCCCTTTCCACATGCTGATGAGACTCTTCAACATCAAAAATGAAGGATGATTCAGCAGTTTGATTAATGACTGGGGAAAACTGGTCCTCAACATCTGTCTCTTCAGATATTTCTTCGCTCAATTCTCGGATTTCAACATCTAAGGAAAGAAGTTTTAGCAGTTTTTGGGGTAATGCAACAACTGCAAATTGAAAAATTGTTCACGAATAAAAATTGTATATATCTAGAAATATTTTAGACAAATCCTTTGATTAAAAGAGAACACTAATAATGAAAGAACAGTTGACACTGGTTAATCGCAACTTCTTTTTCTTCATTTATTGACTGACTCAATCATACTTCAGCAATACTGTTACTGCAGATGTCTGGCCAAAATTGGATAGTTTGTTGTTTTTTTTATGTATGGCCAGTTGATCATAGAGCATTCTTGAAGATGTTTAATTTTACTGCTGGAATTGATGGTAAGTAGTTCCACTATTCTACAATTTTTTTTCAAATGAACAGAGATGATTATTGATCCATCTCAACTGACTTTAAACCATCACAAAGTATGCTAGGAAGCCTCCTTGGCATGCTTTTTATCTCTCTTGGAATCCTATGAAATGACACAGACATCTGTGTTCCAAGCTGAAAATTCAGATCTCAACAGTGAAGGTTTTCTTAGCAATTACAATCTGCATAAGTTTCCAATCCCTGTCGATAGACATAAATAGGCAATTCAACTGATCATTGTGAAGATCGTTTATTACCTATTGCTCACATCCCTTTCTTTACCAAGCAAAACAGTGAATCAACTAACATGACAACCTAAGACAACGAGAAGAGGCAGGTGATGGTAGAAGACAATAAATGGTTTCAGGATATGAAAGATTTAGGTGCCACTATTAGGTCATTCGCGTTGTAAACAAATAAAAATATCTGCTACGGAGATCACCCTATGTCTTGATGCTCACACGTAAGACGATTCCCATCAGAAGTCAACTTTATAATTTCTTCAATGTTGAAGTAAGCAATTTTTGCTGAATAATGAGGATTGTAAGAATAAATTGGATTGGTAGGGTATTTAATTGCTTTGATTAAATGCGAACCAATGTAAAGTTTTGTTCTGTATGTGTTTGCAACAAAAAACATAAGTTCAGCATGTTTACTAACCAAATAAGTTTCCAAAAGACAGCCTCAGTTAATTGTTTCTTCCTTTAATAGCAACAGTTTTAACTCTCCTGACATGTTGCGATTAACTGGAGTCGACTGTGACATCAATAATGAATAATAATAATAATAATAATAATAATAATAATAATAATAATAATAATAATAACAACAATAATAATAATGACGACAATAATAATAATCATATAGCGATCTCTGCCTAACATGCTCATCTTTGGGAGACTGACTAATGTGGATGTTAGCTGGATGGGGATATATGGTGAAGGAAAGGAAGCAGAGGGCAGTTGATGAGAAATTAATCACTTGGAACACAACCGAAATTGCAAAATCAAACAATGTCTGTTTACCTATGGCATTGTACGAAGCTCCATCACACAATGCGCAAATCTAAAGAAAGGGTGTGTCATTGTGAACTGCGAGCAGTTTATGTGCTGTTGGGCTTACTTGTCAGTCATTGCTTGGGCCAATAGAATTTGATTCTGAACATTGTGCAATGAAATTGAAATGACATGGCTCCATTCATATGCAATGGGTGGGCAAGTCTATAGGGTGTCATTGCTTTACCTGTTGTCTATATATATATGCCCTCTCATATGAATGGTGTAATTAATAGTCTCCTAAACATTTAGATTTTAGACAGAGTAATGTGGATGATGTGGATGTTACAGGGGTAATTTTTAAAGAAAAAAACTCCGTATGCTGGAGAAATGTGGATGCTACGCGGATGTGGATGTAAGGCGGGTGGATGTTAAACGGAGACCACTGTACTTGCATCCCTCACTATAAATGATGGATTTTTCCTATTTATCGACATTTACCTACAAATAATGCACTACTTGCGACAAAAACTCGCTAGCTTTTAGCTCACCTGCTGCGCATCTCCGTGCCATTCATAACGAGTAGTTTTTTTTCGCTACATAAGTGCTTCATCAATACCAGCTGTATTGTGGTGTAATTTTTTTCTTATAGGCTCTACGTGCTAGAACTCTTATCTGTGTGTGTGAGTGTTCAAATGAGTGTGAGATTTTGAAGAGCCGTGTCAAAAAAAGCCGCGGCCTGTGTAGTTTTCCGTTGTGTGTCTAGATCTAC
>JAOWAZ010212122.1:0-12202 GCA_028565935.1 Goniobranchus fidelis
TCTCTCTCTCTCTCTCTCTCTCTCTCTCTCTCTCTCTCTCTCTCTCTCTCTCTCTCTCTCTCTCTCATGCAGTTATTTTCATGCTAAGATGAAACACCTAAGCTATACGTATTAGTTAAAGGTTGCATGAGAGGAAGAGCCAGTCTTTTTCTATTCCCTTCTTCTTTCCAAAACTTTAGACCTAGATCGAAATCGTGATGCTGTAGGCTAATAGATTAGCTCTGTAACAGCTTAGAGGAACGCCAAAAACACACAGGAAGTGCCAGTCGAGAGCGAAAGCAAAAGTAGCAGTGGTCATGTGAAAGGGATGCATCGGGAGAGGTAACTGACATTAGGCTAAGAATTCTGAAATCGTCACTCTTGAAATCATTTCAAGGAAACTGGCAACTGTTACAAACCTTTCACGCGGCGATGTACAACTTCAGAATTTTTTCTTTTTTTTGAGCCCAAGATCACGAAAATCTGTTCATTATGTTTTACATTCTCGTGGACATAAAATATATAAAGTTCTCTCATTTATATATAGGTTTTACATTATACAAATACAAAGTTGACCTGAAAAATGTAATTATTCTCTTCGGTTTTCAAATGTTTGAGACATATGTAGAATGGCAAAGCTCCATAACTTTTTAAATTTTTTTTTTTTGTTCATATCTTTTTTGGAATCAGATAATATATTTATTTATAAGACATCGTTGTCTTCATTTTGTTTAAAAAATGTAGTGAAATTCGTGTCAGACTTGAAAGTGTTCTTTGTTATCAAAACGAATCTCAGCAATCCCATTATTAAGGGTAGCAGTACCATACCTCTTTCAATCAATTTACAGATCCCTCCTTATTCTATCCTTCCAGAACAACATTCAGATGTTTCTGCTTAATGGTGAAAATGAAAAGGATGACTCTTCTGCAGATAAAGCGATTCTTGCGTCAAATGAGACAGGGTTCGGTTTGGAGTATGTGTTTCATTTTATTTTCATGTTTATTGCTTGTTGATTGTTGAACAATAAATTTTTCAGTTTCTGTTGATTTTTATTTCTTCTTATGTGCAAGTTGAGTTGTCAGAAGCTTTTTACATTTATTTTGGTCTGATTTGGTCTGCCATTTTTTGGGAGGAGAGCTTCTGCTTGAATAAGGATGGATCTAACATTTTATTTGCATATATCATTGTGATTATAGTAACATATTAATCCTGCCCTGCCTAGAAGCCCTCTACAATTTTGCTCCTTGTGCCTAATCTGTCATTTCAGGTCCAGCCTGTGAGGCTAAGCAAAAGGACACAGTTCTCTCCATAATCAAACATTTCTTCTTTAAACCTAATTTTAGATGTAAAGAAATGGTTGAATGCAATGAATTAAAATTGCATTAGAAAGAGAAACGCCTGAATTTTCAAAAATGTATATTTTTTAAACATTTAAGATCAGTTTGACCCGTTCTGTATCATTAGTGAGTAGATTTGTCCATTGATCAGTACTATCACCATAGGTAGATCTTGATCTAACTTTGATCATCATCTTAATTACCTTTCCCGTCACAAAGTGTACAATTTCAATGTCTGATTCTCCATCATAATCTAAACAACTAGTGAGTGCAGAAATTCAAATGTTGTCTTTTACTAACAAAAGAAAACAACGAACATGCAGTAAATCAAAATTTCTTCAAATTTCCAACAGCCAAAGAGAAAATGAAAGAAGATAAAAATATGCGGGCTTTTTTTTTTTTAGAAGAGAGTTGCAACTCTTGCCTGTTGTGAGATGCTGATACAAATCATGCAGCCAGCGAGATCTTATTGTTAAGGAAGGAAAAAAGACGATGCATGAGTGAGAGACGTTTTAGGATGCATTTGGCATTGAGGCTGAGGCAGCATTCTGTCACAGTAAACATGCAGACTTATGAAAAATACATCCTTTCACTCCTGATAGGAAAGGGTTAATCCATCATTTCATTACATTCAGGGAAAATAAAGTATTTTAAATATTTTGCTTTTTTCTTCATTTTACTGTTAATTTGTTTTATGTTAATTTTGTGGAAGGGCACATTGACAAATTTTAATCTGTAACTTGCTATGTTTGACATATGCATTGCCATTGCTAGTTTCAACTGAAGTCGAAAACGTAATGGATCTTGTTGAAAGAAGGAATCTGGAACTCATCATTGCAATGATTACACCAGGACTTCCATTGGTAGGGGAGAAACTACTCTCGTTTTGTGAATTTCTTCAGTGTCAAAATCCGCTAACAGATGTGTGTTTCAGCAATGTTTTGGTAGTTTTTCGAACTGAACAAACTGACAGCCACAGCAATACTCATAGACATGACTTTGTCATCTTGATTTTAGAGAGAAACTTCAATAGGATAGTGAGGCAACTGACTACGATTTTGAACATAGATCTAATCTAGGACCAGTGTAAGCCTAGACAAGTCGAACTGAGACAAGCTCTGTGTCTCATAGGAGGAAAGACAGGGATCAAGTTTGGGGTGGGGCGTGGTCCTCTAAGCCAAGAATCTGAAAAGGGGATGCGTGACAATACGTGACTCATAATTTAAAGAGTCAAATGTTTCAGAAAATTAAAAAAGAAGACTGCTTTTATTGCCAATGTTTTTGTCAAGTGAATGCTCCATTGAGAGTTAATTGTTGGAGGTTGTTGATGGCTGAAAATGAGAAAGTCCTTTTTGGAATTATTTTTGTCTTGTAGTATTCTCTCATTTTTCCTATTTCTGTCACATACCAGTACAAAAGTGCCACAACTTCATTCTCAAAAGAATACAATTGTGACTGTTTCCTCACATTCATGTCCCAATATTTTGTCATAAGGTGGTAAAATACATTGAAATTTCATAAATAAAGGACATTTGCTTCTTAATGTGATAGTCAAAATGGCCAACATGATCAGATCACATGACTTCGTTTGCATATTCAAATTTTGGAATGGGTAGCCCATTTATTAATAAAGCATGTCTGAAAATTTGATTAACTTTGGACGAGTAATTTTTAGACAGGATTTTTTTTTCTTGAATATGCCAGTTTTCATTAAATTCTCTCTAAATCTTCAGCAATGGGAATTGCAAAAGGCCCTATTTGGTTTAGCCAGTTGAGGGTTAATGTCAACATATTGATTATTCAATTCAAATATTTTTTGTTATTCAGCATGTTTGTTTTAAATAACATCTCCATTTTCTCTTTTTCTTCATCAGTTTAACTGAGGATGACAATGAAACTGCAAGTCCTCACATCAATTACATGTCTATGATGTTGGAATTAGGCTCTGCTGATACAGGGAGATCCATGGAAATAAATGCTATGGCTATGAAATACCTGAAGGATGAGCAGCTGACTCAGGTAGCAAGAATGCGGCAAAAAGGTGGCAGTGATGCTAATATTCTTCAGAAGGTCATAGGGAACCTAAAACTATCCACCCCAGAAGTGTCGCATTTTGGAATTTCCCCAAATGATTTGACACTGGGAACCAAAAGATACTTGGAGAAACATGGCCTTCTGGGGGATAATTCTTCTGAAGTTAATGAGTTTTCACCATTAGACTTTTCGATGAAATTAAAAACAGATTTCAGCATGGCAAGCTCCTTAAGAAATGACAATGATTGTCAGCCTGACCATTTAGTGAGGTCATCTGGGAATACTCCAGTGAGGAAAGAATTTTTGACACGGCAGAATTTTCAGATGCCTGATTCAGTTAAAGATGTCACACCTAAATCAAAACAAACTGGCACTGAATCAGCTAATGTGAAAGGAGTTAAAAAATACAAAGATCTTGGAGCATCACCTGTGCTTACGTCCCCGAAACATTATAATATGACAGAAGCAGTGCCTTATTCACATTCCTCTAAGCCCCTCAGAGAACGGAGAACTTTACAAGGTCGACAGTGCCTTTCCAAGGGTTATGCATATGATGTGCAGGAAGGGCACAATTTTGAATCAAATGCAACAGAAGAAGAGGAGGAAAACATTTTAGATATTGCTAAGTTGAAGCAGCTTCCCAAATTATTGTAGTATTTTATGCATATTGAGATGTTAACACGTGTAATACTCTCAGTTGCATGAACCATGTTTGCTCAGATTGCTGTTTTGGTCTTGATAAACATGTGGTTTACTTTGCCCAAGATTTTGTGATAAAATGTAACTTTCATGAATACTTCTTCTTTTCCATTTTTGTTCAAATTGAAAGCATCCAATCATGCTTGTCCCAAAGGAAAGCTTGTCGCTTTTGAAATTTTTTACTTATGATGTCAGGAATATGTTTAAAATGAAATTTTAGTCCCAGGTTATTGTCAAACTCTAAGTATAGAAGCCTTTATTTTACTCTCTTATTTCTTTAGCAGTTATTTGACTAACACTATTGTAAGATATGAGCTCAAGACTTTATTCTTTGTGGCCAAATTTAACCCTCTGATTTATGGCTGAAAATTTACCTGATTGAAAAGAATTCTGTTCCCAAAAAGTAGCTAAAGGAAAGCATTTTCTTGACAAAATTTCTTAGCACTTCAAGTTCATGATCAATTGCATATTCCAGAGCACTGCACTTGTAAGAATAATAATGATAATGATGTTAAATTGATTTTTATACTACAGAAATATGGGTGTCCTTGTAGTAACACAGCATTACACAGAGATAAGTAAATATAGCTGCAACTGTCTGTTATATAGTGGGAAAAAATAAATAATCCCATTGTGTACCAGTACTTATAAGCACAGTGTGGTTGTAAGTATTATCCTGATTTAGAATCAATCTTTCTGTGGTGCTCTTACTCTTAGCATTAGATTCAGTTATTGATCTAGTTGGATTTAACTCTGGTATTCAAGATTGGCTGAGGTTGTGTTAAAAATTGTATTGACAAGTTGATTTCGATTGGGTTCTGTTTATTTTTTTTAAATGAAAGATTCAAGCTTGTAGAACAGAAGTAGACAGAGATCAATAATGTACCAGGAAGTACTATCAATACGAACAATGTTGAGATAAAAAATTGAGTTGGATAACATTATTTATGGTTAGAATGTTGGTTAAAATTAATTATCTAATTCTAGATATTATTTAAGCTTTTCTTTTTCACTTTTGAAGATTTACATGAATGCGTATAATTAATATGTTTTCTTTACATCATTAAAACAAAATTTTTATATTTAAAGCATGTGCAAGGAGGTAAACAAATCCTAAAATAGTGAGGGAAAATCTCAAATCTAGCTTGAGGTTTGGAAACCCTTTAACTCCTTGTATGTAAAGAGGGCTTAAGGACAGGGTGTGATTTGGAATCACTTTACTAAATCTAAAAATTGTTAGGATCCTGTCATTATTGTATAATGCATGCAATGTATCTTTAAGACAACCAGCCTATCAATAAGTTTGACAAAAAAGACAGAATTTTGTAATTTTTCATGCACAGACATCCTCTCATGGTGATATCAGAAAATTCTGCAATTGTCTTATACCATAATTTCAGACTTAAAGCTGGTACTTTTTTCTCTGCCTATCAACTCTGATCTAGAGTTGTTATTGTAAGAATTAAAATGCACTTTTTTAGGTGAAGTGTTTAATGTTCACTAACACTTGTCGTTTTCATTTGTAACATTGTAGAATAATAAATGACAATGTAAAGGAGAATTCACACATATTATTACTATTATTATTATTATTATTATTATCAAAACCGGTGGTGCTATTTTGGACCAAAAGTGCACATGCGCCACTCATTCTGGTTGATGATATGCTTAGCTGTTTCAAACTTATAATGTGAATATATTTTTACTGCATACAATTTTTTTCTTTAATATGATTTTATTAGAATGGAATTGCTGGAACGTTTTTAACTCATTCAGTCATATTGACGAGTATCCTCGCATGCTGGAAGCCCCGCCCACATACTGTTCTCGCATTTGATGCCAGTGTCCGTTTAACTAAAAATACATGTTTTCATCCAAAACTCCATATATCGTCCTGTCCTTCTTTCGTCGACTAGCTATTAATTCTGCTAATTTTAATCTCAAAGAGCATTTGTTTGCACGATCTCTTGAACCAGTTAAATTGAATCATTAAGACCTCTAAGAGGTAGATCTATCTATATGAGTAAGTTTGTGATAATCTCTTTGATTTTGATACCGAAGAGTATGAAATTATGAGTGATAGAGACTCAAATTACAGTCCAGGTAATATCGAAAGTGAAAGTAGTGATACTGAGCATAGTAGTGATGCTAGGTCTAGAAATTCATCAGCTGCTACGGTAATGGCAGCCGAAGATTGAGGTGCATGAATTTATAAGCTAGATCTACCTGCCATTGGTAATAGTAGTAGTGGCATTCAGATAGATATCAGCAAAGCAAATGTAGGGCTAGATTTTTTCCTTACACTAAAAAAAATAAATGCAGATCAGTCAAATAGTTTTTATGTAATGATTTTTGTCTACATTTCCCAAAATTTTCCCAAGATTTGCTCGATATGAGAGAAGCACCCAGTACTGAATGAGTTAAGGTTCAGCACCATAAACGCCTGCTTAACTTACTTGGAACGGATCATGCAACAGTTGCGTGATGGCTCCGTTTACTGCTCGGGCCGGATCTCGCAACCCCTGCGTGATGGCATTAGCGATTTTTTTTTTTGCCATCACTTATCACGTAGAGGCTGCGTGAGCCAGCCAGCACCGTTGCTAAGCGTCTTATGAACATGTGTACCAGGTTTCGCTTTGCTAGGGCATATAGTTTTTGAAAGACTGACTCGGATGTAACCCCAGGTCGTTGGATCAAAAAGTAGCGCTGGATGCGATCGCAATTTTAGAGTGTTGGGATACACAAGCCTTTCAGGATGAGAGTGTTGCGAATAGTCCTACAACTTGCTAGCAGTGACGTCACAAGGCTCTTAGAGGCTATAAAAAAGCAACGATAGCATAGGCCTAGCGTGTTTCTGCTTTGTGCTGATGTAGAGTTGCGAGCAGCGAGCGTATTGCACGATTTGTTAGGCCTACAGCACTATCAAAAATCTGAATTTTGAGGAAAGGAGTCTAGATCTACCCTTTTTGTTTGCATCACAACTGTGTAGAACATGATGGAAGATTGTCACCTCTTCAAACATTTTGCCACTTCCAGTCCTATTCATGAGTCAGAATCCAAGTCTGGGAAGTTGTTCCATATGTTGGTGCCTAGGGGTAATGGCGGCCCAAATTTTTTTGAAAATTCGATTTCATGACCCAACAAGAAAAAAAATCAACAATACAAATAAAGAGATAATTGAATTTTGTTTGTTGCATCTTGTCAGGTGATAGTTATTCTGTTTTATGTGAAACTTTTATCAGGATCTTCTAGTTGGTTAATGAAATATGAATTTTTAAAAAAGGCTCAAAATGGCCTGTCCTGAGGGGTTGTTGATGTGAGCTCAGTCCCAAGTGAGTGAAGAATTAGATTGATGAAGTCTACCACTGTCATACGTAATGATATGCCCTCATCTGAAGTCTATCATTGTGATACGTAATGATATTTCTGTTTGAGAATTTAGATTAAGGAAGTCTATTGTTATGATACTTGATGATATTTCTGTTTGAGAATTAGATTAAGGAAGTCTATTGTTATGATACTTGATGATACTTCTGTTTAAGAATTAGATTAATGATATGTCCTCTTTATAATTTGATTTATGCAGATTATCACAATGATATCTGATGGTGTGTCCTCTTAAGAATTTGATTTATAAAGTCTATCACTATCATTTCTAATGATATCTCTTTAGAAGTAGATTTATGAAGCCTATAGCTATCTTGCCGATTGACAAGTCGTCTTTAGTATTAGATTTGTGAAGCATGTTTGATTGCTGAAGGGAGACATTTCATGGATTATCATCAGCTCTAAGAAAGCAATGGTTGTAAATATATAATATATACCAGGTATTTCTTTAACATGTTACGATTTACATCATTAAATCTCAGAATTCTGTACAAAATATTTTCGTTTAAACTTGTTCATTCTTTTTCCATCATATTTAATTTATGTGACAGGATATTTTGACTTTTTAAACAAATGAAATATTTCTTTGACTGGAAGAAACAAGTATAAAAAGAAAATTAAATTATCCAGTGAATCCATTTCTCTTGTCTTGTGTTGGATTTAACCCCAGCATCATAGATGATTCCAGAATTAGGATGGAGAGTATATGATAGGACAATGTATGGAATACAGTCAACATTTAGATCTTAGATAAGTTTGTCCTGATGAAGCCACACTGAGTCACTTTCGCTTTGTTTTGTTGGTTATTGTTCTTTTTTTTCTGGTCTTTTTTTTTTTTCTTTTGCCACTTAGAATAAGCTAAACAAGATAGGAATTGAAAGTACAAATTTTCAAAACAAGTAAGTGCTGAAGGCCTGTTACTGTATTGATATGTATCGTGATTGATTCTCAAAGGAAATTTTGTTTTTCGACTCTTAATATATAAATGGACGAGACTGAAAATTCTTGGCACATCACTTGACGACTTTGGGAAAAAATCATATGTGGTGCACACTCCGACTGAGACAGCAGTGCAAGGTCTTAAGGGAAAAAAAATCACACACCCATCCTTCTCCCCCTCCTCTCAGGCGGGTGATTCGGCCTTTAACTTCTGACACCAGCAGGGAGACCAGGTCACACTTAGGTCCTGACTCCCAGTGCCTAGCACTGCTCTTTTCTTTTGTTTTATTTTATTTTGTTTTGTGGTGTGGCAGCGTAGCTGTGAGGTAAGTGTGTAGAACTTGTGACCAAGGGGATTCGAGTTTGAGGCCGGACCGGGCAGTGACGCTGTTTAGTCCTTGGGAAAGGCTATTGACATACATTTCCTCACCCCACTCAGGTGTTATTGAGTACCCAGCCACAGGGCAGAGGAAGATCTTGTCAGTATGCTAGAGCAAGTGCGCCAGTAAAATGGCAGCATCTCTGTATACTCCACATGGAGCTGAGAAGGCATTTGGTTGGAAAAGGACAGTCGGGGAACACTTGTAAAGCATATTAAAGCTCAGGGTTTGTTTGTTTTTTAGCTGCATATATTCCTTGTGAACCAAATCTTGACTCCACATCTTGCTTTCTTTTCTCTTTCCAGAGGTTTGATGCCAGGACTTACCATTGTCTAGGGTAGTTTCATTGCATTCATTTATCTTCATCAATGCATCTCCTTCGATATTCTGTTGCCAACTTTTCCTTCTCCTTCCTCTTCCCCCTATTTCTATTTCTTTACCTTCTGGGCTCTTCTTTTGGATTGTTTCGTGCCCTCTAAGATATGACCATAGCATCTTTGTTTTCTTTGTTTGATAGTTTTTAAAACTTCTCAGTTTGATACTTTTTAAGAGTTTTACTTCTGGGTCAAATTGAAGGCCTCTAAAATTTCTATAATATATTTTTTCTTTCTCTTTCCATGATGTTTTTGTCTTTTCTGATAAAGCCATATTTCATATCAATTGCCTCAAATCTTTTTTCGACATTGGCTTTCAGAGTCCATATCTTGTTTCGTATAGAAAAATTGGCCAGATATTTATTCTTTCTCCCATGTACCCTTCAGGGTCATGGCCTGATCTGTCCTGGGTTTTTTTCAATGGCCTGAATGTTGAAGGGATGCCTGACTACTATCTTGAATATCACTTTTGCCACTTGAAGACTCCTGCTTTGTGGAAAGAGCCTGACTTACAATGCACCTGCAATTGTTGTGTATTTTCCAAAACGGCGAATACTGTCATACTGGTCATACTGTCTTCATACGACTCAGTCTGTCATTGACTATTGGAAGCTTGAAGGGGTTGATTTTGGTTCATTTGATTTTTATGGTGGATCTCTTTTGGGATAAATAGTTTGGGAAGGATTTTCTTTTTTGTGTGACTCGGGCTCAGCCTGACCAGCCCGATCACTGCAGTCGCGACTGGTTCTAACCAAAGATAATAATAGTAGACTAATAGCTTGTTTAATATCTTTGTTCTAACTTGACATTTCCTCTACCCTTATCCTTTCCATGATCATATCTTGATACGAAAGTCTTATTCAATGTTCAGGTCAATATTTACATTTCAATTTCAGCCATTCATTATTCTTCTTTCCAGGGTACAGATTTCAATCTTTTGTTCATTTCTATCACAAGTTAAAATAATGTGATGGAATGGATTAAAAGAATTCGGGTAGGCCTATCAATTTGTGTTGACCCTCAGGATTCTGAACTTTGTACTTCTAATTAGTTTTAGGCATTTGATATCAGCACTAAGTCGATGTGTAACTAAATTGTCTGGAATAACAAATGACATGTTTTACAGCAGTGAGAATTATTTCTTTTAGATTTAGATTTTTCACTTACTACTCTGAAAGGGAAACTCTCATGTCTAGAAAAACAAAACAGTAGCTTAGTCGGTAGAGCGGCTGACTGCCATGCAAGGGTGCCCGAGTTCGACCCCTAACCGGGCAGTGGATTTTTTCGGGGCCTCCTGTTCACCCAGCAGTATAAAGGGGTAGCTAGGTCTTCCTAGACTTGGCGAAGTAAAGCCGGCGTGAAAAGCAATGTGAACTACCACATGATGCCGTATGCCTAGTATAATTAAGGCTCTACCCCAAATTCCCCTGTACTCAGTCATGGGTGTGGGACTAACTTTACTTACACCATATTTGGGAAACTTCATTTGAAATATGGTCTTTCATGATAGCAATTTATTTTTTATTAGAAAGATAGGATTCAAACCATATCAGTACATATGCCAGAGATGCTGTAGGTATCCCTTAGTCTGTCAAACATTATATTATGATCAATCATATTGAAAGCTGCCGAAAGCTGGTGCCAGTAAGCTTAAAATTGTGGTGAAATTTATCCTTGGGGGCTTCCAGAACTAATCCATCTTTGGATGACCGTAAATTCAAATTAGTCTCAGAAATGTTTTTGGGCTCTTATCATAAGGCATTTAAAGAAAAGCAAAATTTGATTTTGAAGATCAAGAAACCAGTTCCCCACAAATCTTGATTCTTAGCCTGCCTCTCCTTCAACTACATTCCTGCGTTGTCCATTTGTATAGTCCCATCAAGTTTTGCCCTGATATTCCTCTGTTTCACTTTGTCCACCGCAATTTAGTATTTAGTTCTATCAATAACATACTGCCAGCAGCACAGACTTCACTTATTCTCTTTATATGTTCAAACAGTTGCTGGTTGTAACCAGAGGCCACTCTGGCCTGTTATAGGTACTCGGGCTTGCTTACATTTCTGGCATGTAACTTCACCATCAAACTTCATCACCGATTCGATGGTCTGCTCTCGAGTGTCGCCTCGGAATCAGGAGGTAGCGGGTTCGATCCCAGGACGAGCCATACCTAAGACTTTGAAATTGGCAATTTAGTAACTTTCGCTTGGCACTCAGCATTATGAGACAGTTCTAAGACTCTCTGACCTGGTGTCACTATCCTGTGATTGGGTGAATCATTCCACTTGTGCTATACCATATGGCTCATATGTGGCAGCAAATAGAAATAGCTCCATCCCTGACATAATCTTCGATTAGTTAACCCACAAATAACTAACTCCACCATAATCCTCAGCTTTTTCTTGCTAATGGATGGACTAAGGCCGTATGCCAATCCAAACCTTGCCATCAGCATTCATGATGCACAACAAAACATCTAGCGATACCACTCTTTTGTCACATTATTTAAAGAGAAACACACTCCTGTGCAAACACACACACACACATTCAGACAAACACGCACACACCCAAACGTCCACATACCTGTAGTCTAGAGTTAAGCTTCTATGACTTTCACATCGTGAGCCACAATTGAATTGTGTTCACGATTCTCAAGAAGACATAATTTAATTTATTCTTTTCGGGTCATGGCCTGACCTGACCTGTTTTGTTGTTGTTGTTTTTTTTAAAATGGTGAACAGACAAGACAGAGTTCACATCTATATCAAGAAAAGAAAGGGAGTGGGGGGAAAACCCGGGAGAAAGTGGGCTCGAGACGACTAAGAGGACGCCAATTTAGAAGAAGCAACTCTTCTCTGCAGTCCCTAGCAGGGCCGTAACTACCACCCCCGAAGCCGGGGGGGGGGGGAAGCGGCCGTAGGGGCCCCCGCCGTAAGGGATCCGGCGAAAAAGGGAGAAGAGAGAGTGAGAGAAAAGGAAAAGAAGGAAGAAAAAAAAAAAAAAAGAAGAAAGAGTAGACAACGCTAATTAATGGATATGCCATTCGACAGAGACTGACTCTGCATATTGTCAAAA
>JAOWAZ010213232.1:0-12172 GCA_028565935.1 Goniobranchus fidelis
CTAGCAACAGACAAAAGAAAAACAAAACAAAAAACCAAAACAAAACCCAAGCAAAATAAAACAAACCAAAAAACCAAAAACGAGCAACAACTGAATAATAAATCCAATGAATTGTCTCTGGTTATACATGATGTAAATGTATTGTAGTCAGTGTCATTTTAAATGTACTTGATTTACATTACTATTCGTTCTGAGGGCCTGCCCCGATTAAATATGCAATGTATGTATCCTTGTTGACATTTTGGTCGATGATTCTGTAATCCGAACAAATTGCCGCGGACGGAGGGGTTCGGATTACCCCGAGACTAGACTGTATATATATATTGATGATTTAATCGAGAAATAGCTTTATTTCCAAAGGATAATTGTGTTTCTCCTCCATAGATTGTCTAAAGAGCTGAGAATGTTGCCAAGCATGCTCACCCTTTCCCCCTTGCATCACAGCTGTTAAGCTTACGGCAACTGCACCATGCAGATCAAAGGTCATAAAGTTTGACAGTTGAGACCCTGCAAATGTAAAGGATATCGTGTGAACATGTCATGGAATGTTCATTCACACTTTAACTTCTCAAGTCTTTCAACAATAGTACATGTACTATGAATATAAAAAATAAAAACAAAGAGAAGAATAAGGAAGAAAAATCACAACATCCACATTTTGGTAGGCCCCTGGATTTTTTTTTTTAAACAAAAAGAGCATACTTCTTTCCAGCATAACTTTTGAACAGGCAGAACTCTGACACTGATATGAAAATACAAAGTAAAGCAAGCCTAAAACCCAATGATGCATAACTCTAGACACACACAATTTTCAAATCTTAAGAAGCACCTTTGACAATGATGTGGAATCTGCACCCATCATACAAGTTTTCACCTTGAAATTTGAAACCCATGACATTGTGTGTTGATTCATTCATTGCATAAATTTGACTTGTTGGCATTTGTACACAGAGAAAGAAAACTCTAAAACTAAGAGGTTGAAAGAAAAGTTTGATTATTAGAGGTTGCCTAATTGAGGTTTTGTTTATGGAAGGTAAATCAAATTTCGATGAATATGTATGGGTCATTCTCCCAATCAGATAAATTGTACAGGTGTCACAAATACCATGTAAAACATGGTTTTAATGCATTGTAATTACAAGTAAAAACAAATCCATTGCCAAGTAGAAAATGCTTGACAGATTTGTTTGACTCTGGAAAAAGCCTTTGAGCAACCATGGAAGAAAAACATAAAAAATAACATCTATGTTGGAAAAACACCATGCGATTTTATTTGTTTACATAGCTCTTACTACTACTACTACTACTACTACAACTGCTACTACTACTACTACTACTGTAATTGTACAAAATAAGTTCCTGATAAAAGGGTTACATTTGATGTCATAAGAGGTCCATTAAATTACTGTAATAAATGTTACACTTTTTCATCCATTTCAAGCCAAATCTTCTGTACACACTAGTTGCCAAATGCAACCAAAAAGCTCCTAACAATCATATTGTATGGGTAGGGCAAACATTCCTTAACTAATCTGTCCCAGTCAAGTTAAAATCGCACAGACACCACTGTTGAAAGCTTATGGTATCAAACCTCATAAGACTTTTGTCTGTTTATAATGATTATAATAGCATCTACAACAGAGAGGAGAATTCCGTTTTGCTGTTCAGAATCCCATTTTTATGAAGCTCCCAGCCAATCAATTTCACCTCTAGTGTGTTTGCTGCGGTCGTTCAAGATGGTGAAGCCATGAGAGGTATGAACTGATTTATGTCTTATGAATCTGCCACTGTAATAATTGTAACAATGTTCGGTTTTTATGTTATGATTGTCACAAAATTTCACGTAAAGATGCATAAATTGTGACTGTTCAATTTTGTTACACTTTTTGGTTATATCTTCCAGTTTTTATGATACAATTGTCAAAAAATCTCAATTAAAGATTCATAAATTGTGACAGTGCATCAATTTTATTACACTCTTTGGTTCTACCCTGTAATTATGATCAGTTTTCTCCAGCATGGAGATTTCTTGTATGATTTAACTGAAGAATTGAGTCAACTGATGGTTTGATCTGTACACATTAGATAGACGAGAATTCAACTCGTGTCCGTGTAATGATTGCAATGGCATAAGAATTTTATAGACCTGTCTCTTGTTTCAGATTCAACATTTCTTAGTTTGTGATCTTAACCCTAGTACATCTATAGCATAATGTATTATACTGGCCCTAGCAGCAGCCTGAAAAACGCAAGTGTAATATGACTCACCTGAAATCTCACCAGCCTAGAAGAGTGCCAGCTTAATATGACATGCATAGGACACTGACCCCACTACATGTCTATGTTTTTAATAAAGAAATTGACCCAGAAGTGGTCTTCATTATAAGTTAAAGAACTACCAATGGGTTTGCAAGTTAAAAAATGAAGTGGGGCTTCCCCAGCCAGCAAGGCGTGACATGCCAACTGTCGTCTTTTGTTCGATTCAGGCCTGTTCACCTTTGTACAAAACAGACTTGGGTGAATGCCTTACTATACTTTAAAGATCAGCCAATGGGATTGCATGTCATTGTAGTTCTTTACTCTGGATCATGGCTTTGGAATGGAAAGTTGAAGTGGGGCTTTGCCAGCCAGCAACACGTTGTCTCTAGGCCAACACAATCGCTTCATTAGGCTCAATCAACTGTTCACCTTTGTGTGAGCCAGTTGGATACAGTAGAACATGAAAGTAACGAGCTTGGAAATAGCGAGACCTCGGAAATAGTGAGTAAAATCTAAATCCCCATTATTTTCCCTGATTTGAGCCAATAAAATGAGCATGGAAGTAGCGAGCATGATTAAAAGGTCAACTCGGAAATAGAGAGTATTTTCTCCCCTAGACTAGGACTACAGAGGGTAAAAAAGTGGGAGAAATTGACAAAATTTGCTTCTTTTCTTTTCTGTTCTTTTTCATGGAAACAACGATTCAATATATTAGAACATGCTTCTTTCCAATCAATATTTAATTGCAACAATCTTTCCAAATACATAAACAGTTCAAATTTAAGTCCTCCAATTGTCTGCATACCTAGAAATGAAAATGTAACATTGCATCACAAGCAGGCATGTCTTTTGCATGTAATCCTATTGAATTTGATTGGGAGGTGAGACAAATTTGAAAAAATCCCCCACTGCAGGAACCCTAGCCCTTGCATGAAAGGTATGTACAAATACAGCATGCACTGCAAGTACCGTAACTGTCTTATTGTAAACAAAGATATAAACATCACTATGCTCTGATTTTTTTTTTTTTTTTTAAACATTGAAAAGAACATCCTTACCATTCTGTGTAAAGCACTTTTCTCCTGCACAAATTCTCCAGTTTACAGAGGCACCTTCAAAGACAGTAGATACAGCTTTCAATTCCATTTTACTAATTCGTAAATCAGTACCTGTAAAAAAAGAAACAAAACAAAAAAGAGTAACAATAAAAAACTTCACTGGTTATTAATTAAAAAGTGAAGCTCATAAACTGCCCATCAAATATCATGCAATACAAATTACCAATGAACGATAATATGACTGATATGATACACTAATATGGTCTTCCTTCTTGAGCCTGAAGGCATCAAGAATATTGCATCATGCAAACATCTTGCTGATATAGTTATTCCATACAGATAATAATCTGGTTAAAAATGTGGAATGAGACTGACTTACATGAAGCAGTGTCAATCAAACTTAGCTACTCTTACCTCAAACTTCCTAACTCTGTTTTAATCCTTATATTTATATAGAATAAGAAGCTTTACTCAAACCCTAGCAGAGGAAAACCAAACACCCAAACTCCTTTATGTGTGTGTATGAAATGTTTAAAAGCAGCTTAAATTCTAAAGTTTTGAGCAGGAAAAGGGTTTGATGCGAGAAAAGCCAATTAGCCTTCTTTACAAAACATGTACAAGATTCTCCGGTGACAATGCTTATGAATAATGTAGAGAGGAATGGGAGAGGAACAAGGAATATTATGTATAAGTGCACTCTCTTTTTGTTTTTTTGGTCGTTAAGGGCTTATGCTCTTGAAAAGCAATTTGCTATGTTTCTTTCCTATTTTAAAATGCTATCAAAATAAATCGCTGGTACCAGCCCCATTAGGACAGTCTTCTTTTTTCAGGTGAAAACCGACTCAAGTTTTCCTTTGCCGATCGAAGGGCGTGCGTATGGCACAGACAAGGTCAGCGCTACAACCAAAGATGAGTTAAGGAAGTTCTTCATTGTGAAGGAGGCTCTATCAAGGTATGGGCAGTCAACAGTAGTAACTATAGGACAGACCTCATTTTCATTGAAGGAAGAATCAATGCTGATGTGTAGGTCAACTCTATTGCATTGTAAGGCAGCACCTTTTGCCATTTTTGGCAAATCCCGTCGATATTGCATACTTTCAACAAAATAACAAGAGGCCATACGTTGCTAGGCTGACCATAGATTTCCTCTGAGAGCAAACATCCAAAATCTTGATTGGCCTCCAATGTCACCTGACATGTCTTACATTGAACATTTGTGTGGTGAATTAGTTGTGTGCCAAAAAGCGTAAATGGAATCAGAACTGTTCGAGGCCTGAAACAAGTTTTGAAAGATGAGTACGATGTCATTCCTCAGGAGTGGAGCGCTGTATTAAACCTTTCAATGAGGTGTAGATTCAATCTTGCAGAGATGCTGCAGGAGCACATACCAAATACTGAATGAAAACTAATAGGTAACAAACATACATTGTTTGGGTTTTGCTGAATTTTTAAAATTTTCCTTTACTTGTTTACCAATTCAAATTAAAATCTTCAAAATTTGTAGGGTCATTTTTTCTGACCCCTTCTTTATTCTTTACCTATTCATCGAAGACAGGTTCCTTTAATTTCAAACTTGTTGAACTTGAAGCAAACTGTTCTAGCATTCATTTGATACCCTGTTGATGACTTTTTATTAAGTCACAAACTGAAAAACAAGTGGGAACTTATTTATGACGCTCATTATATTTCAGATCAGAGTTTGTCAAACAGATGTATCTTTCACTGTCTGTGTCAAAGCAGGAGTGAGGAACAAGTAACTTAGTTCTTTTCCCTGTAAGACAGTTTCTTTTGGTGCCTCAGTTGTTAATTGACATTGAGTGATGTTGGCAGGCAGAGGCCGATCTAACACCCCTGTCAATGCAGATATAGAGTTAGGGCTAATCTAATCAGGTTAAATTCAAAAAAAATATCTGACACAGAAATCGCAACGTCATGGCTATTTCCAAATTATTGACCTCACCCACAGGAGCTCAAAACGACCGTGCTGCAATAAAAAGTGTTTATAAGCTATCCATTCCTAAATTTTCCACACTGTTTAGAATATTAATATAGAAAGCATGAAGAGAGAAAAGCAAACTACATTTACAAAATGAATACAAATATAGTCCGTATACAGTAATAGTAATAGTATAAAGATCATACTATATATTAGTGTCACCTATGAGGAATTCACTTGCCTTTGACATCAAATTTCCATGTTATTTCAGATGATACAGAGCCTTCCTCTCTGGCTAAGTACACCATTTTCCAATCAAATTCTTCTTTGCGGAAGACAGCATTTGCAGAATTCACAAAAGTATTCCAGCCACGTTTTTCTTCATCTCCAGAAGATTTGCGAATATATTTGTCAGAAGCACAACAATAGCAGACATGTATTATCTCACTTTCCCTTTCTAATTCTGTAGGGGTGAATACAAAGTTTGTATTTGGTTGAGCTGTATCAGTTCCCAGTTCTCCTCTTGCCTGTCTCCATGCTAAAGATCCGGTAGTTCTACCAGGTAATTGCTCTCCTAGCCCATCTTTTGGTGTTAAGAATCCTATAAGTTCCTTCACTAATCTTACTTCCAACTTTTGCTTTTTGTTCTCAGGTAGAGGGTACATTTTTTCTTTCCATAATTTATCAACAGTCTGCCAGAGCCACTTTTCCCTTACCAAAGTCCGCCTTGACAAAAGTTCTTGATGTTTAGCAGAGTATCTCCAAGACACATCTTGGACATCATCTTTAGCAACCGCTATTACATATGTTAGTTTCTTTCCCCAGCCAGATTCATAAAGTAAAGGTTTATCACAAATATTTTCACATGGATCACAATGTAGCCAACGGTCTTGAGATGAGGAGAAGACCTCAGTCCAAACATGATCAGTCCAATCCATAACAAATCTAGCTTCAAAGCCAAAAGATCTACAGCACAGAGTAAAGCAGTCAGCCCATTCTCCACATCTACCTCTCCTTGTCTCTAATAACTTTTCAGCATTCGTGTACCTGGGGAACCTTGTAACTTTATAACAAGTGTTACATGTGTGAGCTTCAACTCTGCCAGCACCCCAACGTTGATCCTCTGCTGTTGGTAAAACACTTCCAGTGTTTTTAGTCGTTCCTCCACAGAAGGAGCAGGGCAAACAATCAACCCATGAGAAAAAGGACACTTTGAACCACCGCAAAAGACCAATCAGGATGTAATCCTGAAGATCATATGGTTTCCTCACATTTCCTGAAGAAGATGCGTTACTTGATTCCAACCTTTCTTGGGCATCTTTAGTCAACTCAGAGATGGGAATGAGATGCCTTGCTTTCTCCTGGATTTGTTTATTCTCATATAACATTACTCTTTGCATACCATTTCTTATTCTGCCATAGAATTCTGCTTCAGATTGCTGTGAGAAAAAGAATCATAGAAAGTAAATTAGTTTTTACTGCAGTACAAGCAGAATTGTTTAATGTGTTGCAAATCAAATAAAGAGTATTTGTGATAAATGTATTTCTCTTTCTTTTGTCTTAACTCACTGATGAAGTAATCACAACAAAAACGGTCTAGCTGTATCACTGATAACTAGCCACAATTGCAGCCTCTGCGATCTAAAACTTCAGGATTTTTTTCTCATACAATAATCACAACAGATACAATAGCAATTTTCTCATGCTTTCTTTCTAGTGCTTCATTTGCCTTACAAAAAGCAAGACCATATAAAAAATAATCCCAAACTTTATTTGTTAATGAATTATTTCTCTAACCTCTTCGTCAGACAGTCAAAATCCAGTGGCAACTGACACTCTCAACTCACTGAAGTGGATTTTTTTCCAGCTTTTTTTAACAAATCAATTTCAACATTATATTTCTGCAAATAGCAGCAGGCATTTCATAGACAATTAATAAACATTTTCTTTTTCCTTGGGTATGATAGTGACAACAAGAATGTTCATTCTTAAATACCGTAAATTTATAAAAATTTGTCATTTCTTCTGGTAAATAAGATTCCATTTCACTGTATCTATTATTTTCACAAGCTTAATAAGTGTAAAATGCATTTTCTTTGTTATGTATTTTCACTTAAATGGAAGTTGTGATTGTTCAAACATGTATGGTTTTGATGAATTCTGAGGTTGCTATAGTGGTTTTTTCTATGGAAACATATTCTGGGACTGGTCTTCTTCCAAAATCTTCCTACAGGTGAAGGTATCAAATCTTCCAGTTACAATGAACAACACTGTTTAACCCCATGTCCTTCCATTTTTCTTCTGACATTTGGACATTGTCTTCAGGTGAGAAAACACCTGACGTTGCACATCAATCAAATCGTCCCTGTAAGTTTCTAAATGTGTAAGTCCAAAATTATGCCAAATTGCTTTTTGGCTTTATGCGACTAGAAAAGGTGTTCTCCACCACCTCTATACATATCAAACCCATGAAACCATTAAAAGTGGCATCTTTTTGTCACAGGACTTCACATTTTCTCTTCTATTTTCAACTAGTTATTCAGGTTCTTTTTGTCTCCCCAGTAAAATTTGCCTTTCTGGACTTACGCATATAGAGACTTACAGGGACAAAATGACTTTTCTGAACATTTGAACATTCTCCTGGTCTTGACTGTGAAGTCTTAGTGCAGATTCAAACAGGGATCAACTTTTTCCAGCATCTGACTTCAGTGCAGATTGAGCTAAGACCTTTTCGCTCCGATGGCATCTGTCATACTATTGGACTATGGCACTTTCCATATTCCAGTAGACAATACTGGTGTAGAATAGTCGAATATGTATATATCTAACCAATTCCATACTTCATGTCTACAGCTTTATGGTTTTTTTTTATACCCCTAATATCATGATATCTTTACCTTCATTTTAAAGGCCATACATTAAATTCCTCCCCACTGGATATACTTTTAAAACATAACTATTAAGAGAGGAAAAAAAAGTGTTCACTTTTGAAAAACTACAATAGGAGTAGGCCTATTTTACTTTACAATGGTGAACAAAAGTTTTAGTGAGCAATCATAGAGTCAAAGTATCACGATGATTTATTTTTTGTTGTTATGTTTTTACAAGCCCTCGACATGCTCATCGAGAAAATAAGGTTTTGGCCTTTTCATTCCACCTCTTGCTATCGTATAAAAGTCATTTTTTTATAATCTTGCACACTTCATTGATTCTGTGCCTTGCAGAAAAACACCATAGTTTTTAATTTTACATCACTGTTTATTTCCCCATATGCTTAGTTTAAGAGCAGAAGAGCACGGAGGAGCCTCGCATAACTTCTTTGCAAAATGATTGCCATATGCTTCTAATTAATGCACTTATAATGCAATCATGTCCAAAAAGCTGTCAGAATTTCACAGGAGCTTCAGGGAAGGCAGAGACAAGTCAGTGCCAGCACTGTATGCAGAAGACTTCATGCTTTCAGACCTCAAGCATGGAGACCTACTCTGGTTCACAACTGCAGTCCAGAGACATGCTCAACTAGATTTGGGCAAATAAGCACTTTCGGTGGACATTGCGTCAGTGGAGCGGAGAGCTGTTTTCATACGAATCCAGATTCTGTATGAGCAGAGGTGATGGCCCCAGTAGAGCTTGGTAACAAGATGAAGCCAGGCTTAGCATAGCATAGCATAGCAATTTGACAGCATTAGGCATTATATATGTCTTTAGCCCTCTTATGAAAGGCTTTGTGAAACATATTTTTTATTTGTGGCCTTTCATGGACTACTTGGTTTTTTGTGTACTACTTAGAATTAGACACATCCAAGTATGTGTCGTATTTGATTTCATTATAAAACTTGTCAATACTGTATTTAAATATGTTCACTGAACATGCAGAGACAGCTTCTTTCGGCAGCTCATTCCATGCCTTCATTACTCTGTTAGTAAAAAAGTATTGATAAGGACGGTGTTTGAACATAGATTTGGTTAGTTTAAAATCATGTCCTCTTGTTACCACACAATCCATGTTAGTCTTGGTGATAGCTTTATTAGTCAAGTTTTTAGTGGTGTTAGGTCATATAACTCATGCATTATCTTAAAGACCTCTATCATATCACCTCTGTGCCTTCTTATATTCTAGACTTGGTAAGCACAATGTTCGCAATCTCTCCTCATAATTAAGTTTTTGCATACCAATTATCCTCTTAGTGAAGCCTCTTTGAACATTCTCAATGAGATCAATGTGCTTTATTAAGTGAGGTGACCAAACCGAGTTACAATATTCCAAAATTGGGCAAACCAATGCCTTATATAGGTTCCATTATACCCTGAGATTTAAAGGTAATACCTCGGTTTGTCTGCCATGCTCTGTTGGCCAGTTACGTCTCTTCCAAGTTTAAGCTTTTTAAGTCATCAAGGTGTCAGTAATTCTTCTCAACCTGGCTTAGATTAAATGGGGTATTATTCTCTGCTGGGAATTTAGGAGACTTTCCTTTCTTTTGTTTAAATGATACAACACTTCTTTTATTTTTTATCGACAGTTCTGTTTAGCCCAGGTAATATCTCCCTAAATAAATAATAGGCATGGACTGGGTGCAATCGTTGCAAACTTTAGCTTGAACATGAATACATGAAAGGACGTCCATAAATGAATTCTAATCTTACACTAGATTGAGATGAAAATTGTATTGAATGCCCAAACTCATATGTCTGTGTGTTAACAACTCATGTAGGAGGCCAGGATGTATGTGTAAAACAACTAGCCTAATACATTGTAACATTCTTACTACGACATCATCGGGACCAGAGAATTATGTCGTATTAAGTCAAAAGTCGCTATACAGTTTCCCCTATAAAACATAGGGAACAAAATCCAAAAGTGTGAGAACAAGGCAAGCTGTCATGAGGGATATAATGTGTAGCCCTGAAATGGGCTGTTTTGGTGAGTTTAAGACGCGTTTTCTCGACTTAGATGACATGAAGAAGTCGCTGATTGCCGTCTGTCTTTGTGAATGTGACTAAGCCCGAGGGCATCGGCCGCATGTGTTGATCAATAGGAATAGGCCTACCTTCCGTTGGTCAACGACCGAGTGTTTTGACTGGTTGGGCAAACATTTTAATTGGTCCTAAATATTAGCCTATTGGTTGCGTCATTTCCTTTAGCCTATCGATCAATTTTTAAGTGGTTGGGACATAGGCCTAGGATAGATCCAAAATTTCGCGAAACCCTGATTATTGGGGTCCTTTATTGGTTTTAATTATCATTTTTCAACTCAGAAGTGTTATGCCTAGGCTATTTCTACCCATCTAAAAATGGGAGCGCAAGGTTCCGCTTCTGCCCCGCCTACAAGATGTAATCAATCGCATCGCTCACACTAGGCTACATCTTGATGATGATCACGTATTGTCAAAGCCTCTCTCTGTACTATGTCAATCCATAGGCCTCTGCCTACAACTGCATGCATATTGGATTCTTCGTATAAAAGAGAGGGAGGGAGAGAGAGAGAGCTCTGGAATCCTTGTTTGTTTGTTTTTTCTCGAGCCATTGGGCTTCTTGTTTGCGATTTTCCATGCTGTCAGGATGTTGTCCTAGGCGGTTTTGTCCCAAAAGACGTCGCGTTATGGGGTTTTTCTTATTAATTTTGTATAAAAGGAAAAAAACAGGATTTTGGTTTTATGTCGCTGTAAGCTGAAAGTCGCTTTATGGGTTGTCTTCTTATGTAGAGGCCACTGTAGTTAATAGGATGATAGTAACCTGGCAGTGCTGAGAATAATGGCATTCTCTCTATAACTCTGCCATCATCCCATTGGCTCTACTTCCCCTTCACAGATTGGTTCCCATGCTTCTGTACAGTCATTCTCCAGAAACATTTTGTCGCAGAAATTCAGAGAGTTGACCCTTAGGGACAAATACGCCCTGCATTGTAGATGGAGGCAGATATTATTTGTTGACACAATACGACTGGGAGGTTGTTTCTGTTCGGTGATGTAACTCATTTCTACTTTGGCTTTCATGGGTCACTTTGTCTGCAGCTTCCCTAGCTATGTTATGGCAGTGTCGATACTTTCTAAATGATAGTCAAGCTGTAAATTGCTTTGATTTTCACAACTCTCTCTCTTTCTCTCTCTCTCTCTCCGATTTTTAGACTAGTATCAGTTAAGATGGGATTTCAGTGCCTAATTTCTTCTATCAGAAATAGACGATACATTCAGAGATCCCATTTTTTTTAATATGTGTGCAAGTTGCACTGTAAAAGAAGCATTGCAGTTGGAAATTGTAGGAGGTGAAAAGTCGCTGTTTCGGCAAAATAAAATTCCTACTTTTCTTCCTTCCATCTCTTCTATCACATAACTGTCCTAGTGTAGGTAGTATCAGGAAGGACCTGTAGCATAAAGCTCACTTTGCAAAAAATTAATGCTTAGTTTTTATAAAAAAAAGTAATGTGATGAACTATCTGTGATAATCCAAATGTAAGGAATAATCCGATTAAAAGTTCAAAATGATAGAGTCGTAATGGATTATAAACTCATTAACTGAATGTAAAGCTCTCATTCCCTTTCTGTGATAAAGTGTCCCTTATTGTGCATGTGTATGTAAATGAAACATATAAAATAAAGAAAGATATGCCTCTGCCATCTTTCACAAGATTCATTTTATAATGTTATAATACACAAACTCCTGATGTATGCAGAGAAGCTGGAAACTGTCACAATGCCTTCATCCAATTATTTGACAATAAACACATACTTTCACCTGTATACCATATATTTATGCAGGCATGTCAAAAAGGCACATAACGATAGTTTTGTTTCATTAAAAGTTCCTTTTTGCACATACAACATTGAGGACAGTATGTATGCCATTCTTTTATTATTATCAGCTAAAGCCTTAAATTGCACAATTAGTCTTTAAGCTTTTCACATTCATTAAAGATTATGT
>JAOWAZ010214342.1:0-12163 GCA_028565935.1 Goniobranchus fidelis
CCTCCACCCCCATTTTACAACTGACCTACGTCATCAATGCCCATCGCTTTTAGGCGTCACTTCCGGTAACATGACGTTGCCTTAGGAGGGTTAAGACTGGAAAAATGTCTCTTTTTTCCAACTTTCAGTGCAAATATCACTATTTCATGGTATTGAGTTTTCTTTTAAAATTCTAAATGTTAGCTTGTCTCTAGGAAAGGAAAGGAATCTGCATAGATGTCCATTCCAACAATTCTTAAACACTTTGATAGTAGTGTAAACAATCATGTTGTTAGGGAAGCCATTTCTCCCAACACGGTATTTCCAAGGGACATAACTGAAATCCATACTACACCCTTCAAATAGTAAATTACGGTACTCGAAGTAAACAATCTGTCTTTATTAGGATCTGAGCTTCTACCATATGACCTACAAGGAAAAAAGATTCTTACATATATTATCTTAATATTCAGTCATCCTTTAAAAATCATCCATATCATAACCTAAACTAACAAATATTTGGCAGTATGGGATAATTAGACAAATTAAAACAATAAGAAACCCTGGAAAAGTCAAGTCATCATGAGCATATACACACAAAAAAGAAAGCAAGTGCAATAATAAAGAGATATCAAAAAGCTTACTTTGGTTCACAGTGTCTGTATGTGAAATCTAAATCATGCCTTGACACATACATCGTACCACCCAGTTTAATGTCCATGACGGATTCTACTTGATGTAATTGACATATGCAAACAAAAGAGGCGAGCTTGGAGATTCCACTCTTGAGGTCAAACTGATATCTGCAGCTTATGTTCCATTTGATAGTCTGTGTGATAATAAAATCAAATATTATATAATTTGAAAAAACCTACCATAAAGTTGTAATCCCATACCCCTTACTCACTATTCATATAAAAGTAATGACCATGTTCTGACACATAAAAAAAATTTAGCTTCATGTAAAATTTGGAGCCTCTAGAGCATGTGGTTTGGTTAGTACCTAGTGCCAAAGATGTCAAGGCACTCAAATATATACAGATATATATATATGCATGTAGGCAAAAAAGGCATCTCAATTCCAACAAGAGAAAATGATGCACAAAAATTAACCCCAGCTGATCTTTCATTGGTAACAAGGAAAAGATGGAAAGTAGAAAACATAAAATAGCTTATAGCAATATTGAAAAAAACCAAACACGAAAAACAAAGTCTACAAACCTGTAATAAAATCAGTAGTCGGAACTGCAATTTGCATTCCATGGCCCATGATGCTCAGAACTGAATAAACCTACATGCATTCAGAGATGTTAAAACCAGAGTGGGAAAGGCCAGAGCTGCTTTCAACCCACTAAAGAACATTTGGAATTCCAAGAAAAATCTCCACAAGAACATAAACCAAAATATTTAACAGTAAAGTTAAAGCAGTATTTTTCTAATGAGAAGAAATAGAGAAAGTTACAGCCCGCATCTCAACCAAAATCCAAACAGTCATTTTGAGATCTGTTTGAGATTAATCGTAAGGATTCACCGGCCAGAGAAAATCAGCAATCAGGACTAGTGGAACCTTAGAAAACAAGAAGCCATCTGATGCAGGAAATTCTCCAAAGAAAATGGAGGTGGATAGGCCATACTTTGAGGAAGCAAGAGGACAACATCACCAGACAGGCACTCTCTTGGAATCTGCCAGGAAAGATGAAAAGAGGTCGCCCAAGAAACTTCTCACAGTGTAACCTGCAGCAGACATGGCAGCAATGAAGAAAACAGAGAACCAATGGGGAGAATCTTCTAGGATTACAATGCCTGGAGGACATTTGTCGGCAGTCTTTGCCCCCAGGAAGGGTAGTATGCCTCTGTCAGTAAGTTCATGCATACCACAAGAAACAACTGAGAAGAAGCTTAACATCCACTATCCCACCAAAATGGGCAACAAACCACTGCATAAGATATGCAACAAATCACTGCATAAGATTTGCAACAAGACACTCCCTTATCAGAAACACAATATATTAGATGGTACCTTTTGACATGAAACACAGATGACAATTATACCTGCCAACTAGGCAAAGATCATGAACAATACTAATACAGCAGAAGACCACAAAAGACTTTCCATGTGGTGCTAAATTGAGATCTAAAACACGTTCAAAGCCATAAAGATCTTAAAACAACAAAAGATCTATTTTGGGATTTTGATTTCTCTCAAATCAAAAGTTATTCATCTTTCATCTCTGAAAATATGGAATTGAACAAGAATCTATTTTTTTCACAATGAATATTTTTTTGAGGCTTGGTCGAATGCTGAACTATTAGTTCGTAAAACGACTTAACGTCGAAAACTTGTTAAAGCCTTGTCCATTTTCCATTGCCAATTTCATCATCAAACATCAATAAGAACATCATCATGTTGCACACCAAATGAAAGGTAACAGCTTTGGCTTTCTTCTTGTCTGCTTCAAATATTCATACACATTCCCCAGCACAAATAGCATTGAAAGAAGATCCACTTCCGCCAAACAAAATAATTCAAACTCCTATCTTCATTCTCGGTTACAAATCTACATTTTTTGCAAACTGCAAACATAGATTTGAAAGTTTTACAATTTTAAGATATTAAGATGCCATCCAAGTCAGAGTGTAGATCTAGCTTTAGATTGCATTCTAGATTCTATATCTAGATTCAGATTCTGGATCCAGACCTGGTTCTAATTGAATACATCTTGACATAATCAAAGTAGAGATGGGAAGGTCAATCTCTTTTTAGAATTAGATTGGTCATTAGAATAATAATAGAAATTATGTTTTTGATGCTGAGGAGAAGGATAATAGGCTGAAATCCTTATTATTTTCTTCAATGTTTATTCTTTATCCTCCATTGAAGCCTTGAAATTTCAGCCTACTCCATCTTTAAAGACTGTTTTCTCAGTTTTGATGGCTGTTGGCATGGCATTTTCAAAAAGTAATTTTTAAAAGGCTATAGAGATAATAAATTAAATTTTAAAACTACTGCTTTCAGCAGATTATGCAGTTAAGGGAACTATCAAAACATGGAAAAGTGAATTTAGCAACAATTCCTTGCTTTTCCCAGATCACCACATAAATCTAATTTTCATACAAGTCAGTCAGTCAGTGTTGTTCCATGTTGGCTTCAATGTTGGAGACCTTGATTCGCCATCCTTCTCAAACATCGCCCGTACAACAATACATGGTGCACTGAAGGCCACAGCATCAAATCAATTTGTTCTTTTTCTGCCATGACCCCATTTTCCTTCTACTTCACCCTCCATGATAATTTCCTGGAGGAAGTTATGCTTTCTTTTATGTCTGAAATATCTGGCCCTTCTACTCTTTATAGGGGTAAAAATCTGTCTTTTTCAGGTTCGTACAAGCGTATGACAGAATTGTGCTGATGCTGACTCACAATGAGATCAAGTATGCCCAATCCTTCTCCTTAAAACAATTTATGAACTGTTAAGGAAGATGTCACTTCTCTAATAATTCATGGTGGTGATTAGAAGCAATATTGCCTATCAATATTTGACAAAATTTCTCTAAAATTATTAAGATTTTCTTGCTTTTACCAGTTCATCACAGGAATAATGAAAGGCTGAAAACATCATAAAACCACCGCTTGAACATCAAGAATATAAAAATACTTAAACATCATCTCACCGAATAGCCAGTGGACTTAAGGCGTGCAAGAGCAGTCTGAAAACAAAACCTCATTGCCATGGAAAATGTCCCGCGTATGCCCATTCCTTCTTTGGTCTTATCGGGATCTATTTATAAAAAAAAAAAAGTTACATCAGATTAAGACTTAATAGGACCTCTTATTTTTTACTAAAATTTAATCCAAACTATAAGAAAGAGTGCTTTGTAAACTAACTTCGTCAAACATAGTAGAATAAAGGCTGGTTAGATATAGTCCCTATAACTAATTCATTTCAGCATTTCATATGTTTATAGGAAAACTTTAACTCAAATATAATTAAGGCTAGCAAGAGTTGTCAATATAATAAAATATGTATTATTATAAGTCAGATGCTCATGACTGAAGGGGCCTATTGTAAGCCAAAAGATGAACAGTTGACAACTTTACAAAACACAGTAAAACATCTTTATCTCCACCCAACTTCCCAATACACTCACACACCCAGCTATACAGCAACTTTTGCTAAGAAAGAAAACTACAACACACTAGTAATTGGGACTGGCATGCATTTTATACCAACATTCACAGGGTCAGGCTGAAATGGTCCTTATACTGTTATAGTAAAATACCTGCTTTGCTAGTGCAAAACAAAAACATAAATTTGCAATGGAAATGGCCCTAATGAGTAATACAAATGTTTAATTAGCGACAGCTGACTGAATACACAGTATGAAAAAATATTTGCATGAAACTTAAATCTAGATTCAACATCGATATAAATTTAGATGTAAAAGCTGGTAACTAAGTCTTAGAGCTAACCACTACAGAGGAAAAACTATCTCATCTGTGACTGCTTTTAAAAAACAAAACACAGAAAAAAAAACAACCCATAAACAAAATCAAAACCTAAGACATTAATCCAGAATTTGAATCAATACATTATAAATATGGGAAATAAAGCAAAATCATTGCAATCATTCATAGAAATAACTGAAGGGACACTATCCTGTGTATTATTCACTATGTTATGTGTCAATACAATTTTCATTATACAGTAGTCTCCGCATAACATCCACCTGCCTTACAACCATATCGCCAAACATCCACATATCTCCAGGATATAGAATTTTTTTCTTCAAAGATTACCCCTCCAACATTCACATTTTCCCCATTTCTTCTTTTAACATCCAAATTTGGGAGAACGTAGAATTATATTTTGACCAACAACAACAACAAAATTTATAAAAAAAAAAAAAAAGAATCTATAGCCTGTAGATTTCAGACACGCCAAAATAGGGGGTGATAATGCCAGCCTCGTCGTCCACAACAAAAGAAAACGCTTGTCACTATCTCACACACGAACCATTCATAAAGGTAAGCAAGCGATGATGCCAGTCAAGACCCCCTTACCCAACCATAAGCGTAGCTTTTTTCAGACATGCCGGATAAGGGGAATGCATAATGCTAACCATCTCGCCGATGATTAATTAGCCTATAGGTTTACAAGCACTGATCAGTGTGAAGAGACGGTGCCAGTTTGTCGTCAAAACAAAGAAGGCAAAATTTTAACCCTGCCCCGTCCTTGCCCACTCACTGCATAACATTGAATTGAGCAATTTACATGTTCATTTCATTGCGCATTTAACCAAATTTTATTGGCCCAGACAATGATTGACAGGAAAACCCAACAGTACTTAATCTGCTCACAGCTCACAAAGACCTTGGCCACACCTTTTTTTTTTTTTAGAATTGTGTATTCTATGTTTGAGCTACATAATACCATGGGTAAATAGGCTGCTCCCCTGTCCTCCGTCTTACATCCACATTTCTCCATCTCCCGAGGATGTAGATGTTAAGCGGAGACCACTGTACTATCAATTCTGTCTCCCAATGGTAGACCAAAATATCTGCATGTTTTGTGTTTTCGAGATAAATGCAAAAAGTATTTGATAATCAGCCTCTTTAAAGTTACCAACCGATTTTACTTATGGTCCGAATGATGACTGACCACAGTAAGTTGTGTTCGACCATATACTTTTGTTTGTACGAGATGGATACAGTTTCTAGTCATCAGTTTCTTAAAACAAAATAGTAATTGGATCTTGTCAGATACGTCGCTTTAACCTTGGGAGGCAGAATAAAGCTTAGGTCCTAAAGGTGGTTGTATAGCTAGGTTATAATGTACATTTCGTGTAATTATAATTTGTATTTCCAAAGTCACTGGATTTTTGGCATAAACAAAGAATCATCCTAATTGAATCAATTAAAAATTTTTACAGAAGTGTCATCCGTGACATTGCATTAACCAGTTTATATTTTTAAAATATCACATAGATTTGCCAGGCTGAACCTTAAGTGGCATTTTCTAATGTCTTGGCATTTAAACAATAATTCAAAAGTTTATAAGTATGCAAAGACCAGACATTACAACAAAAAAACAAAACAAAAAGTGGATTATGTCTTTACCCTCTTTTAGGATTCCATCCCTAAATTGTTGCAATTTCTTGAAATCCTTGGGATGAAGGAAGAGCTCAATATTTTGGCCCATGACAGAAAAGGGACAATGACCAAGATATCTGGCAACGTTATTGGAGATATAAGTTACTGTGAGATCTGGGGTAAGAACAATGACAAAGCCATCAATGGCTTCTAAAGCCATGTCCCCTTCTTTTGGCAGTTCATAACACTCCTGCTTTAAAAGAGATTTCTTCCTTGCATACGAGTTTATTTTGGCAACTGCCCTTTGATCTGACAAAACATTAGTCCTATTCAAATTTATGGCATCTCCTGGAAGACTCTGCTGAAGGAAATCATTGATTCCTCTTTCAAGTCCTTCTTTGTATTTCATTATTTTATCTTGGAGTTCTACATCATCCCTTTTCTGTTCTCTTGATGCCAACTCCTTTTCTATATGTGATACCAAGGCATCTGGCAGAGTAACATCTGTGGAGCAGCCATGGTCTTTGGGAGTTCCACCCCCATCTGAAAAAGTTGTGCACTCATCTTCCCCTTCCAGATCATCATCAGAATCTTCAAAATCATCATCCAGTGAGAGTCTTGCTGAAGAAGCAATAACTGAGAAAGAAAGAGAAAGAATATGATGCGCTGTTTAAGAAGTTGACACATCAAATTGATATTCAAATTTTCATTCAATGCTCAGAAAATGTGACAGTGCAAATTCACATATTTTTACGCTTTGTTCTCAAGCATTCACATATATCATCCTTCTATATACATATCAATATCTATACCTATGTATGAAGCAAGGTAAAAAGGTGCCCAATACAAATAGGAGGATTTCAGGGACTGATAGATAACAAATGAAAGTTTTAAAACACATTGTTTTGTTCCAAGTCTTTCATGGAGATCAAGGAGATAGCTCAAGACAGCGTTCCTCAGGCAATGTACCATTGTTGACACAAATGATGTTTAATCTGAAAATGTACCTTATAAAATGGGTGGGTTTTTTTAGATGTGCAGAGGGTAGTTGTGATAGGCCTCAACAAATGGCAGTGTTTTATGTCCATATGAACCTCTTCTAGCGCTGGATGATGAACATACGAGTTGAGCTTTATCAAGGAATGCTTTTCTCATATCTATCCTCTTTTAGAGAGGCACAGGAGATGATTCAAATCTTGGAGCCTGATCTTACTTCTGTCGTCACACTACCTTGCTTAAAGCATCAGTACATAGCTCTATCTACATTAATATAAAATGATCACTGACTCAAAAATCTTTAGTTTGGATCATTATCAGTCTGTAGAAATCAATTTTGAGACTGACATTGCCTTTTATTACTTCAAGGTCAAATTTAAAGTCTTTGCATCACAAAGTAATATCAGACACTTTTCTGACCCAGCACCGTAAACAAATTCTCTAGATACTGTAAATCCATGTTTTATCTTCTGCAAGAACAGCTTCAATGAATTACCTGAGTTTCTGCCTGCTTCAAAGTAGTGTCAAGGAGGTACTTTGAGTGACAGTGTGGTGTCACACCATTTTTCCATATCATATCAGACACCATAATGTGGGAAAAGATGTCAGAGATGTTACGGTAAACCAAAGTTGAAGCTAGTGCATGGAGACTAAAACTTTTTTGACATTGGAAATGTGAGTCAGGTTGAAAAAAAAAAATTGGTGTTATTTTGATAACGTCAGACACTAAAAAGGAGTCCAGAAAAAAACAAACTGACAATTTCAAGGCCACTTTCAAGTCCATTATGAAAATTGTCTTTTCTGGTACACTTTAAAGGTCTGGCATAAGGAATAAAAGTTCTCAAAAATAACTATCCAATATCCCTAGTGATTGATGTGCCTTTTTTTTTAGTGTGACAACATTTTTGTCGCATCAGACACCTAAATGCAAGTCTTGATGTTTTCCACAGGTTATATTTCTCAGTTCACTTCTTGAATACCTTTGTTTAGTGAAACACAAACATAAAAATCATAAAAATACTCCCCCATCAGGCTTTCTTACATTTTTTGTTTTAGTTAAAAATGTTTGATGTGATCACGGTTGTTGATGTAAAACCAACATTCAACACATGAGCAAAGTTACCTGCCTAAATTTTAATGTTATCATTTCTACATTTGTCACAAGCACTGGAATACTAAGAAAATAAATTGGATGTTTTAATAGAACCCAAGCCTTTCTTGTATTAAACTTATTTCCATCGTAAGGTGTCTGATGTGACGAGTGACAACACAGAATACTCATTTTTTCTTCCACACTGCAACTTATCCATAACTCAATAACCTTTTTGTAGTTGGAACATCATAATAAGAGTAAGAAGGAAGTTGCATTTGACTGGCTGTGTGTCTAGGGTGTTTTTTCTTATGTTTATTTGTGTCACCCATCACATCAGACACCTTTTTGTGAAATGAAAAAGAGTATGTTTCTCAAAAATGGATACTGCAGATTATCTTATAATATTTCAAGATGCTTAATGGGCATCCCAAGAAAACATGTTTAAGAAGTAAATTTAGGGTTTCAATGCATTTTAATTTTTTGAATAACAAAGGCACCTTTTGACCTTGTCCCATATATATATGAAAAGTAAAAAGGCTTGATAGAAATAAAAAAGGGCAAATTACTATCTGACAAGTCTTGTCTATTCTTCATGTAAGCAATCACAAGCCTCAAAACAGACAGTTTGTCTGGTTTGATATCATCAGGGATAGGCAAAAGAGATCTTAGCTGATCCAACAGTTCATTTTCAGCTGCTATACGTTGGCTTGGAGGCTTCTGGCCAGAATTTTGCCTATGGATTAGAAAAGGAGGGAAATTATTGATAAAAAATTGACACTTGGATTTCTCTGATACTGTGAAACTTAACTAAATGTTAGTTAACACCAGATATGTTGATTTTCACTCAAGTTGACTGTTTTGATTGGTCACATTCATCTAACAAGGTGACATATACAGCAAAAATAAACCCCAATGTTAAAGTCAATTTTTCAATTGATAGACCTTTCAAATCTGAAACATTAATTGACTGTTACAAAGATGCCTCATCAGAAAATTATAGCTATGATAAACATTAAGTGCCATAATAAATCTTTTTGAGTTACATTTCTTTATCATATTTTAATGTACAACAGTCTATTACAGGTGCAAGAAGAAACAGTATAACTCAGCACGGAAATATTCACACTGGGCCTAAAACGAGCTTAGAATAAACCTTTGCGGATAAATATAAGCCTCACACACACATAAACACACACACACACACACACACACACACACACACACACATGTATAGATTTAGGAAATAGGCAGCATCTTACATGCACTTGCATAGCAATTTTTTGCTCAGTTTGGAAGCAGAGGTTATGAGATGTAGGAAGGATATTGTTATGGATGGAGAGAAGACAGTTACTTCTTCCATAGGCATCATTGCAGGGACATGTCTCAAGCAATACTTGATGACAGTGACATTGCAACAACAACAAAATTCAGACTTGCCGGTTTTAAACAAATTCAAGTTTTAAAAAACCCTGACAAATTATAAAGAAGAAAAGAAAAATTACCCCTTGACCAAAAAAAAACAGATAACACAACATCATAAATGAAACAAAAACTGACAGGATACCACTGAGCAACAATACAGATGGGCCAGAAAAAACAAACCCTTAATGTTCCTATGAGTATAAATTAAGGTAATATTTTTATTTAACTCAATGTTTTTTTCAGTAAAGCAAGCAAAGTTGTTAAGGTTTGTTCTTTGGACATCAACTTATCTTATGTCAACTATTTACTCCTAGACAATATAAAGCAAGATTGTTTTAAACTTTCCTATATTCCTATCTCTTCATACAACATCCATTCAGCTCAGAGCACTGTAAAATGTGGAATATCCTAAAATATAATACTAATAATATAAATATTGGTCAACAATAAAATGATGGTAGGAAGACGATGTTAACACAAAATAACTTCAATTCCCCATACACTCATGTCCCAGGAAAAGTGACCACCCCTATAATTTGTATGTAAAAGCTATAAAACTTCATTGGATATGTTTAAAGATTAAAAAAAAAAAAAAAAGAAAGAAAAAAGGCTCTACAGACTGTACCTCACTTATCCCCCAAATAGATCATTGCACTCTCTAAGGAGCATAGACTGGAGCAGACTCTAACAATCTGACAAGTGGTCACCTTTTTTTGGACATGAGTATATCAAAAAAAGAAGTCATTTTGGAACAGCTTTATATGACTTCATTACAATAAAATTTCTGAGAGCTGCTATCTAAAACTTAATCATGTGGACGAACTTCAAGCAATGGAGTTGGGTTTTTTTTTAAGCTGGCATATATGTGAAATTTCTCATTCACACATTATATTGAGAAATATGTCTTGCTGTAAAGTTCTGTGAGATTAATTTTTAATATTCCTCAACCTGAAAGTTTGAAAAGCAATGCACTGAAATATTCTGCTGAAGCTGTGACTTTTTTAGAATTCTGCCTAACTAAATAATACATAAATAGCGAAAAAAAAAACCCAACAACAAACAAACAAACCCAGAAACCATTGTAATTATATATATCATAACTTTTCATCAAACGAATGAGTCATGTAAGGAAGGCCATTATTTTTACACTTCCAAATATTTCATCAAAGAAAATGTCTACGATAGTTGGTCATAAACAAAGACTCAAAGTCAAAAGGCAAAGAAAATTATTTCAAAACTTAACACTTCATCACAGAAAATTCTCTTATCAAAGAAAGAAAATATATATGACAGTTAAATATAAAAGTTAGTGAAATGATTTATTAACTTAAATCCTAAAAGCTTATAAAGTTTGCTGAAAATAATCTTCTATCCGCATTGTGCAAGCTCACACCTGAGGTCTCAGACTTTAGAAGATATTTGATTCTTGCTAAAAAGTTCATCAAGGTTATCTGAACTATTTTTGTACTCTTTGAATATCAATAGCTGCATAAAAAAGGAATCAAAAGACAAAGATTTGTGAATGGAGGGCCAAGCAATTAATTGTCTGATTGGTGCTACACACAGCCAACTGTGAAGTAATCTTAGTAGGCTATAGAGTAGTTTAGTGTTGACAATGTTAGATAGGATCACTACACTAACCAATTCATCTTCCATTAACTTAACATCTTACCTCTGTACAATGGAAATACGAATGGACACTGAAATAAACATTGTCCAACAAACCTTCACTTATGGTCATCTGCTGAAAACACCCCCTGATGCACATTCAATTTTACATGGTCTTATTTTGATCCTATATAAAATATTTTCCACCACTTATAAAAATGTTTAAATGATTCAGCTCTTCTGTGGTGAATTGTATTTCAATTTGGCTCAAGTTACTGAGAAATAAAATTCAGGGATGATTCTGTCTTTTTCTGAAACTAATAACATCTATCAGTATTTCCCAAACATTTACTTTCCCATTTAAAAATCGCAAGACAAAAACAAAAATAATCAAATCATTGGACACTGATTGTAATTCTACCTCAGTACTTCAACTACAAGGTTACACAAATACTCCTTAGCTCTGATTTGATCAATCATATCACATTTATAACGTGGCAGACAAACCTTTCACTTGGCATATTTCTCCCTACAGCAGTATTTTTTCTGCTCATTTTTCAAATGAATTTCTCAGAGCAGCGGAAGTCAAAGATTCTTCTTTTCATCAAAGGACATCACAAGCACTGAACTTATATCATTAAAAATTGGTGGGATGGCAATCACTGGAAATGAAAAAGAAAATTATTCTATTATTAATACAGAAAAGAAGAAAGATCATATCACAAGAACTTATACTCTTCCTCTCTTCTTTCCTTTTTAACCAAACTTTAAGATTCACCACACTGCAAATCCTCATGATGGTTTAGGCATAGGTTTTACACTGGAAATTCTGAAAGCAAGCCCCTGGCTCAGAGATTGTTAAATAGGAGAGATACAAGGAAGGAAAACAGGAATTAAAAATGCCAACCATTTAAATTTGTTAGTTTTATTTAACAAATGACAATTTTTTTGTCATGAAGTATTGAACAGATATA
>JAOWAZ010215453.1:0-12160 GCA_028565935.1 Goniobranchus fidelis
GGTGAAATAGAAATAGAAAGAGAAAGAAGGATGTTTAAGAAAGAGAAGTTCACAGAGAAGAGATGTGTAACATATGCTTCATTTAGTCAGTGATACATACACAATCTATTATGTGCATTATCTGTACACTCCTGGCTGCAGAAAAGCAAACAAACCACAAAAAAACAAATAAAGTATGATACTTTTTATTTATGAAACAGTGAGACGACTAAGAGGTTAAACGGACAATTCGAAACAGATGCACCAAGTAACATTCTATAGCCACCTTTAAATTTTTCTTCCAGTAAGTCACTGAAACATCACTTCCATCCAGGTCACCTTTTTGGCAGAAAACGTTTTTGATCCCGGGCAAACTTTGTTTAAAATATGACATGATACGCTTGTTTTTCATGTAATTCCTCCATTTCTACAAGAATTTATTTAACAAGTAAAATAAGATAAAGTTAATTTCATAGCTTCAAGAAGTAAAAATGAAAAGTACAAAATGGAGGCATGCATAACAACTATGAAAATGATAAATATTACCGCAAAAACAATGACGAACTTTGTTTTTCAAGATTTTAAGTAATAAATGTTATTTGTAAAAGGGACAAATGTTCATCTTTTTTGGTTTATCTATTCAAACCTCTATCTCATTGATGCGTTGCCTTTTGCACATAAAAGAACGAGGCACAAGCATATTGACACCGTTAACATAAATCTTCCTTGAATTAGTGAAAAATATACATAAGCGATGGATTAATACTTGGCCATACAAATCCCAATAGTTAAATAAATCAATACATGTGCACATGCCTCACAGTCACAATCCTAAGAGATGAAATGAGCAGGATGTTAACATTGTAGGAAAGAAAACTTTGATATGATTCAACTTTAACTAAAGCAGATTTAATGTAATTCCACTAATGAAAACCATAAGGTCCCAATCTAGAGCCGAGGGTCCCTTTACATGTGTACAGTTAACTCATCTAGTAACTAGGAGTTTAAATGACCGACACAGGATCTGGGTCATCATTCAACTGACAGGTCATTATTGATGAGAGAAGCTCCATTTAGGCAACCATTCTTTCTAGTAATATTAATGCATGGGCCAAATGGTGAGAAGAATAAAACAAAACTAAACACATACAAGAATTTTTTCCTCAGTAAATGATCAATTCAATTGCGTTACCCATGTGCCTGTCACTAATTTTGGGCCAATGATCATGCAAATCTTATTTTCTTTCCTGATTTAATTAATCCTTAGGACATTTTTAAAGTGTATATTTAACTTGGCCTGGGGTAACTTCAAAAGCCACTCCCTCCTCCTTGGATGAATATATTCTAGCAGGAGAATTTCAGATTTTGCCAGATTGAGATATATGGGGGTGGGGACTGATAACCCATTGATATCAAGAGAATTATGTATTTCAACATCAAAGTTTATCAAGATGCTGATTCCCGGCATTCTTTCGATACCATACAATTTGCCAATGTGTGTAACTATGTGTGTAAAGACTTTCTAAGGCAGAAAAATATGATGGGAATGACAAAAAGTAAACGGTGTGATGTATCCAAGAATTAATGGCACACAATGTCTAGATAAAGAAAGTTGATTCTTAGATTCTAGGTAGCCTTGGTTTGGAAATAAGTTAAAAAATTTGACTTTTCCTCTTAACAAAAACATTTTTAAAAAATGAAAAGTTTGTGCCAAAAAGCTGTTACTGCGTACAATGTTAGTGCAGGAAGGCTGTACAGAAGAAAGGCAAGCTCCATTTTCAACCTCATGTTTCACAGCCAAAAATTTATTCTTGTTGGGATGTTTTTTTTTTCACACATGCAACCTTCTCAGAACTTAAAAAGTTGTGCTGAACATGAATGGTGAGACCATCTACTCATTTCTCTCGCTGCATTGTGATAAAACACGCGTTTGAACATGTTACACTATAACCCTGATGCAAGATAACAAATTGAAAAAAGCCACAGATTCCCGTTAAATTAAATTCTGGCAAAAAAAAGCCCAAAAAACCCAACAAACAAAACAAACTTGTCAAATTTCGACATGGATCCCTGTTAACAGATTGTCAGCTCTGCAAATTTTCAAGCAAACAGAAGCATTTTCAAGCATAAGCATGTCACTACAATCATCAAAAAGCTACACACTACCAAAAAACATTAAACAGGATCATCAAAACTTTCCATCTATCTTGCTCCAAAATAAAATTTAAAAATTACTAATAGTATGAGTTGTTCCCGTTTTTTGTCTGTGCCAGGTAATTGTACAAACTTAACACCAAGACAGCCAAGTATAACTGACAAAAAAATCCAACAAAAAACAAACAAAACAAACAAACTAAACAGCAGAAACCCCAAATATTTAAAAAACCCAATAAACATTGAAATAACCTTTCAGTTTCAGTCAAAATACAGAAGACAAAAAGAACATTTAGGTCCTCAGAGTTTATATGTCTCACCGCCACAATTCAAACACGTCTCTGTACACAGCAAAATGGGAGGACGATAAAATAGAATTTACAGCAATAGAATGTTAATTATATTACTTGACAAAAATGAACAAATATCAATTAGGAAGAAAGAGAAAGCATTCAAAGTACTCAATGGTAAGAACCAAACAAATCTAAGATTTATTCTCCAGCGTCATGGGGCAATCAAACACATCAAATCTATGCAGAAGGACATTGTTCCTTTTTTATCTTTGGGAAAATCACATGAAAATAGGTAAAGCACAGTACAACAATTAATAAGACTTGTTAATATTATACATCATAGAGAGAGCATTTGTGAAAAGGGATAAGGAAAAACTGAACATATATAGAGCAAAATAGACAAAAGAAATGCGGAAGGAATCCCTGGCAAACCTGAGGCAAATGTAAAAGATGACATGACAGTCTCTACGCCTGCATTAATGCAGAATGGTACATTTATTCTGTGCATCTTTTTTTCCCCAAAGCAGCTTGCTGTATTCTAATAACATATCCACTTCCAGAGAATTACACAGGGGAGAATCCTACTGTTGGGGCTATCATACAAGTAATCTGTCAAGACATTTCCCATCTATAGCACGTAACTCTGATAAACCACCAGAGTACAGAGGGGGATTTGAAAATAAACATCTTCCTGACTGATGTATTACACCTCTGGGTCAAGTCAAGACTGTCAAAAGACAGCCTTGAACCCAAGCCAATCAACAATGCAGCAATTCAACCATGTATGAGTTCTATATCCAGACAAGATAATATCATATATAAAGAGTCTTCCGAGTAGAACCAAGATCAGACTAGGCATTGCAACTGACTGCAGGTAGATTTAAGTCTCCTAATTTTCAGCCACAAACAATTTAACTTAAACCAAATTAAGTAACTACAGCACAAGTGCCAGGCAGACACATGAAGTGGGCCTTTCACAGCATGTGTAAGGGAAACTAATGAAGAATACCATACATGAGGTAGTGAATCCAGAATGGAAAGAAAAAAATCAGAGGGGAAAAAAGTGTAGGCCTACAAGGAAAGGCAGGCATGAAGATGAGAACACTTTACACATATGACAGAAAACAACAAAGAGGCAAATTAAATAAGCTTGCTTATTAATAGGAGTTCTTTTCTGTATATCACACAGGCAGAGAAATACACCAAGTAGTTGTGAAACTGATATTTTCATCTACAGCAATGAGATTTCCTGTTCATATATTGCACGATATTCTTAAATAATTTAAAATCATTCAAATTCCTTCCCTAAACATTAGCCCCGATCAACCTCAGTATACTACAATATATCACTAAAATTTAATCAATATTCTATAATACTGTAAGCTCTGATCTTCATTGAAGCAATTTCACACTTATTCTTTCTTTATTGTTTTCCTCTGACTGTAAGTTGTTTTAAAAAAGAAGAAAGAATGAACTTTAAAAAACAAATGTACAGCATTCATACAAGCAACTTCTTGGGTAAATTCATGCTAGGATGAATAGAAACAAATGTAAAAAAAAAGATCAAAATATTTGTTCATTTATTTCAATCCTTTCAATGCTAGTAGTTCTCATTTGAAAAATATCTACAAAACAAGACAAAAAAAATTTATAACTAAACTGATGTTTGCTCAACCAACAAAAGTCCCAATTTGATTGGCTGTAAATGACACAATCAACAAAATTCCATGAATTTTCTATGAAATATATTATTAGGGAATCCTTGTCTTCTTTACAAAAAAAAAGTACATATAATTGATTTTCATAATGTACTCTTTCCTTTCTATAGGGGACATTCAGAGCAGGAATAAATCACAAGGAAAAAGAAAGCCATTTGTATTTTAGGGCTGTAATCGTCATAAACAACAAAAAAAAAAAATTCTTTGTACGGGTGATGATTTATGCCACCACATTGTTCTATGTTCTATTCATCCAATAAAAAAAATACAAATAGCCTAATTCACTCATTTTACCCACTCATAAGATTATCTTTTCATATAGTATTTAAAACATAAATAAAAGCACCAGAAGTTAGCCAGACAGGACATTTCAAGAAGACTGCAAGTGATTTAATTCATGCCTGCTGCAGGATAAGAACATGTTTTTAACACAGTAATTAAATAGATCACTTAATTCCAAAAGAAAAAAATGACAACTGCTTCTTGTGACATTCTTTTCAAAATGAGGTCAATAAATACACCCGATTTAATTAATCACTGTCTCTTGCTCTCTTGGTACAAGAAAATATTATGATATGAAAGACTCACTCCTTTGATTGAGATATTCCTGCCATATACAACTTGCAACCTGACAAATACGTCAAAAACCTAACGAAAGATATAATGTAATGAAAGTAACAGAAATGAATGGATTCAGTGTAAAAAGCACATGTTGGCTAGGACAAAAAGCTAATTCCAATTCTACTGAGGCTAAACATAGAGGAAAAAACAAAAACTCTAATTCACAAAATACAATGCATTGCAAATGAAGGATCCATATGAGGACAAAAGAAAAAAAGAAATAAAAAACAAATGAATTACATTGTTGTGCATCACACCATATGGCAAAAAACATCCACATCTTTAAAGAAAAGGGAAACAGCTCAAAGGCAGTACATGATTTCATTTATGTTTGGAACTATTTCCATGCCAAGTTTACCACAGAAAAAGAACAAAGGAAAGAGCACTGAGTTTGAAAATTCACCTATCAACACACTTTTAATTTGGGTCCATTGAATTTTGCTATTTCTGGTTCTTTTTTTGTTTTTTTGTTTAGCTCCCTCACCATTTCTCATGTCCAAAACAACCAATTGAAAAAACATCTGCATGGCATTGGCATGACTGTTTTTGATAGATACAGCATCTTGTGGTTAAGTAATCAAGTTACTTTGACCTCAAAGATAAATGGTCAAAGATATTTTTCCAAGAATGTCAGTTTCGTAGCCTTGGCATCCTGAAGAGAGATGCAGTCAGATATACAAAGACAGACAGGATGGAACATTGGAGTTATGGAACTCAGGAGCGTTGATAAATAAAACCCAAAAAACTTTAAAACGTAAAACGAAATAAAGTCATGCATATCTACAAGGTAAAAGTAAGTTGTGACAAAGAGAAAATTGAAAAATATGTAACAAATAGGCGTACACATTCCATCACAAATGAATCCTAATTCCATAATTAATAGTCTAAGGAATCTCAGAAAATGAGGAAGCAAGAACCTACAGAGATGAAACTGCACAAAATACATTTAGGTGCATGAATGAGGAATGATGCTCTCATCAACATATGAGTGAGGGATTGAGTGGAATTATACAGCATTGATATTGATCCTTTTTTTTCTCTTGAAAAACAACTGTACATGACACTAATGTGGCAAAGGAGCCTCACAAGACAATTTCTTAAAAGTCCCACTTGGGCAAACACATCCAATTCCATCTCTACCATGACCCAATGACATCAACTTGTGAATTCAGAACAAAACAATGGTGAAAGTGAAAGCAGCCAGTAAAGACACAAAACAATAGCAGCTGCAATTAATGCTAACACAATGATCCTCAGTCTGTGATGATTTTTCTCTCAAAATACACATTAGTCAAAACAGGGGTTATAACATCTTCACTATAGATCTTTAGTACAATCACATAGAAAAACCAACTTAGTATATCTTTTTAAAATAATAAATACACATATATATTATCAAACATATAATAGTCAGACAAAAGTACACCAATCATTAAATCTACATCTTAAAAACTGCTATACCAAAGATGATATATGAAATTTACATCTGATTTTCATCTACAAAAAACAACACTTCTCTTCCATACAGCACTTGATGTTTGACGGAAAACATAGTTATCTGCAGCCTAAAAAAAAAAAAAAAAGAGTTCTTTAATGACATTCATCATGGCAATGTGCAAGATGTGGTCTTAAATTTGAACCACTACGCTAATGTCTAACAAATTAGCTTTGGCTATTTAATACATCAGAACAATAAAGAAAACTTGTAAAGAAATTACATTAAAGACAGTGCAAGCAGTCTGATATGAGTATTTTCTCATTTCATAAAGGAGATATTTGAAATCATAAACTAACCTTAGTGAACAATTCCATCCTTTCCTCACCTATAAAGACCATCTTACTAGCTACATTTCTGTAACTAATATTCTTTGTCATAAATTGGATTGTAGCGAATGGTCTCACTGTGAAAATTTGTGAAACTTACTAATGGTATAATTAGTCACAAAAAGAACAAACCATATTTAAAAGAGTATATCAAACATTATCGAAATAAGTCAAAGGACATTAGATAATTCAGCGGCTTCTACTTTCCTTTGATCACAGTCACAGGTTTACCACCATACAATCAGGTTTAGACTAAAGGTTGAAACCCAAAATTCTAAAAATTGTATTCAAAGCCTTTTGCCTAATCACCAGGATTGACACAAGAAGCCTATCTAAGGAATGTTTTAAAGCAGGTTGGGCTTCAAGAAAAGAAAATTATACTGCTCAAGTGCAAACGTTTGATTTCATCTTTCTGTATGTCATTTTACAGAGATAAATTTGAAGATCTATACTACAGTCTAAGAATTGAATTCTAAATTATAAAAAAATTAAGCTTGCTTGTTTGTCTCAGTTTCAATAAACCTTTCATAAATTTTCACATTTCTTTGAATGGTGATTCTGAAATGTCCTATGCTTTATGAAGGCCGGAATTTTATCCTTCATAACAATTCTTTTTTCTTCCTCAAAGTCCATACTTCATTGTGGAAGAAAGTTTTCAATTCTCTGACCTTCAAGCAATCTTCCATTCCCTATTCTATGCCCAACTCAACACTGAAACTTTCCTTATGGAAGTCTGGTGGTAATACTCTTGGTGAAATCAAGTTAAGTTTCAATGAGAACAATATGTTAGCCAGTGACAACTCCTTCAATAAATATTTTCCCATGTACATGTTCAAACATAAAGTGTTATCATAAAGTTTCAAGTATTGGCTATGAAATGGAAGTTTTGTGTTTTTTTTTATCTCTTCACACAAGCACACAATCACACAAGCAAATGTCTCTGCCATCAATATCTGAAGTTTAAAATATATCATATCAGGCATGGGAGAAATCATCTACCAGGTGCACATATCTCTTGAACTCAGCCATCATCAACATCCTTCAAATTTCAATTTCATAAAACAGCTACGTCATATTTATGTGCTTGATCAGGATGACTTATCGCCCAGACTTTGAGTGTTGAATCAGCCATTGCAAGGTTATGTCTGAAAGGGAAGATGGAAAAAACAAAAAGAGTGATTTAAAAAAGAGACAAAAAGAGTGATTTTTTAAAAAGACAACGTGATATTTCAATGGTTTGTTTTACAAGAAATGTGCCCATACCAAACAGTGGCATGAAGTGCTTAATAATTGATTTTAACGTATCACATTTTCTATGGAACCAATGCCAGAGAAGTTGATTTTCAAATGATCAATTTATTTTTGTTTCATGTCACCCCATGATAATTAATGTAAAGCTAAAGAAAAAATCCACTGCATAGGTTGATTCTTCCCTGAAGATCATCACAAACATTTTATTCCCTTTACAACATTCCCCTTCCAAAAACCAATCCAGCCTGTCCATAATAGCAATTTAGTGCAATAATAAGCCTTCTGCAAGGCATAATCCATTATTACACAATATTGTAAGTCCCATGCACTGGATGTACAATGCACTGGATGTACTTGAGGAATCGAAAAACCCGGGAAATTGGGAAGGAATGGAATAAGACAGTATTTTATTACAAGATAATGTAAGAAAATTGTCCTGATACATGCAAAGTAAGAAGATGTTATGCCAACACCAAGGCTAAGATATACATCACTTGCAATGAATGATGGTTGGCTTGTATCATGAAGCAATGGGACAAACTAAGAAAATGAGCTACACAAAGATGTCATTGAGTGAATAACAAAGCTGAATAATGAAGTCTGTCGCTTGCCATGTTACAACTACTGCTGAAGTCTGCGATGGACTGGTTGAAACCAGTTTGTCACATAGCTGTTGATGAATGGTAATCCAGCACCTGCGTTTTTAAGCCCAACACTCACAAGGTTGAAAAGCCAGCCACGTGTTCCTGATCAGTGGTCAAAATGAATGTGAGGGGCTGGGTTGCAGAGTAATTCAACCTCATTAGACCAACTAAAGACGTGTAGTCATTAGCTCATATGCGATGATGACACTTCCATTGGTCTGAGCTTCTCCCCCAGAAACCCAGGAAACGTCTCAATTACTGCAGAAGCAAGATTTGGGAGTTCACTTGGTAAGCTTTGTGCACAACACTTGGCAGATGGGACACCACAATCTTGATCTTTTCCTTGCTTTTGGTGTGCTACACACAGCACAGTCTGACTCCTTTTTGCCTGGCAATTTTTCAAGGCATGTTCAGGAATGGGAGTGTGAATTCGAACTGGGGTGGCATGGCCCAGATCCACAAAGTGAATTCAAACGTGGCATTGTTGGCACAGTAAGCTTGTAGAGCTCGTAGGAATTTAGAAGGATATGTCGAGGATACTAGCCAAAATTTTTACCCAATATTGATGTGTTGCTCTCTCAGAGCATAATGATAAAGTTTCTTGTCTGAGAAACCGAACCCTCCCATGTAGCTATTAAAGCTGAAGATTGTTTCTGTTTTTGTCTTCATACTACCTCTAACTTTCTTGGTTTGGCTCTTAGCCCTGTGTCATGTGCTAATCAGAACATGTTTTGTCTGTGATTTTTTCTCACGGAAGGCCATTGTGAGCATCAGACCTTTCGCTTGTACAGTTTGGCCAATCTCCAGCTTTCTGCTAAGGTCTCTTGGCATGCCCTTAGAATTTGGCATAACAGTGCCAGTCACGAGTTTTCTTCTCAAATAGGGCAAGGGCTAAGGCAGGCCTTGTGTAAAACCGGTCCATGTATAAATAAATGATAGCCTTTGTTCAAGAGTGCTGCAGCCGTCATCAACTCCATGACTACGGCATGTGCCTGGCCTTCTCTGCATCTCAAATCAAAGTCTTTCCCAGCATATATGGCAATGTGTAATGCATAGCCCATCTGGTCGCATAATTCAAATTTTTAAATTCCGAATTGGGAATGTCTCCTGTTCTTCAGATATTGTATGAAGACTGTTTAATTTTTCATTCAACTACACTTTCATCAATGTTTACGGTGGAACTTGGTTTATAAAAAAGTTTGAAATGGACATCCATATCGTCCAGAATTTTTGCCCATGGATCAAACCCTTGAGCATTTCTGGGGATCTTCTGTGCTTTGTAATTTAGATGAAGCATCCTGCGAATCAGTAAAAGTTTCCACAGTGGCATACTATACTCATGTGAAATAATAAAGCCAAGGTAGTTCTCTAAATCTTTGGTTGTGATGTCAGTCCATCGATGATATCTGGAATGTTTATGTGTTTGCATGTGTTGAATCACCCCTTCATCACTTAGAAATTTCTGGGCATAAAGGTTTGTTTGTCTCACAATTTCAGTCAATAATCCCCTAGTGAGGAAAAGTGAAAAAAAAAATCCATGGGCTCAGTCAGGTTATACGGTACCTAGTGGATCCTATTTAACCTCTGTCAAGACAAATGAAAATCTTCATCAGGAAAGAATAATAAAAACACATGATTGATCCCATTGAGCTAATGGGAATTCCTGCGCACCTTACATCTGCAATTAATAGGGTAAAAAAAAAGGGTTCATTTTGCAAAACAGATTAAAGTATAAAAGAAATCAACATTTTTCATACCGATATTTTCTTTCTCTTTGCAAGATATGGAATAACAGCAAATTTCACGGTCTTGGATGGCGGACAGATTCCTAGATAAAGAAAAAAAAAATTACAATCACAATATGTACATAATTTTTTCTTATAAATCTTTAGGTTAAAAAGATATTCTCATCAATTATATGCGCCCACCTTGGGAGTAAGTCAAAGTGTGCAGGGGTTGATGATGCCCTTGTGAGTACGGTAGTCAAATTAGACTAAGATGACCAGGTTCTATCTAATCTTATCAACTTGGCACACATGCAACGATGACATCACGCTGCTGTCATAACACACGCTGGCTCATGCGAAGAGAACTTATAGCATATGGTCAAGCCATTGGCTATCCTAGGCATAAACAACATACTTTTTATCACTTCAATTTCAATACCCATGATGTGATTTTGTATTACGTGTTGGGGAGGTGATGTTAAAGAAAACGAAAAAGAACAATTGAATAAAATAATAAAGAGGGCTGAGAAAATAAGTTTAGGTACATTTCAAAGTTTTATTGAATTGCATGCATGTTAATGTATAAATTAAAAATGATCCATGTCCATCCATTAACCCCCCATATCAAATAGACCAATCATCATGCTCTGTAGCCGTGAGCAATACTAAAGTTCATTCCTCCCACTTCCATCAAACTACTACCACAAGCATAACCATTTAAATTGTACCATCAACTGTGCTCCCCCTTTACTGTTAGTCAATTACTAACATGTACTATTATCATGCATATATTTCTGATTATTATACGACCCAAATGTCAACTTGTTATTATGTCATGTCATGGTATTTCCAGTAGGAGAGGAAGAGTTTGTTCTGTTCTGGTGTATCATGTGCAATGAGAGTAACTACTCTTACGACATTCTGCACCATCAAGTCAATGTGCCTTCATGGACAATTGAAATGGGATTTGAATACAGGGAAAGCAACCACAACTTAACATTCAATTAAAAAGACAAAGCTCTGCTTAAATTAGATTTGAAGCAATGTAGTATTAGTATATCAGCCTTAAAGATTTTTTTTTCTCCATTTGAGGAAGCTTAAAAAAAAATCAAAACACTGATATCTTATAACAGTGCTATAAAGAGATAAAAGCAATTGTAATCTAAACCATTAATGGTGACAAAAAGTCTGAATCCAAAGAAGTTACCTGTGAACAAAGATAAAAGCAACATAACATATTTTGATAAGATAACTGTATAAAGAAAGCATCAATGTTTAAAGTAGGGCAGTATAATTCACAAACAAAACAATAAACTTCTGTGCAAAAACAGAAATATTCAACAGCTAAAAACCTCAATCATTTAATTTTTTTCTTTGATAACAAGGGAAAAAAGGGGGGGAAATTTTGAATGAGAATGACATTCAAGAATCTGACATGTATCACAATTTAAATGCAATTTAGAAGTATAGCAAAAATTGGATAACAATCTAAAACCAGTTACTGTCACATCTAAATGGATTTCCTTGTGTTAAACATATAAAATAATTGGTTTATTCTACTACAGGTAAGTCTTTATCCTTCTGCTTTTCAGGTCTCATCAAATTAGCTAGGACTATTCCTGTAAACATGACAACTCCAAGGTAGAAATTTCCACGAAATGCTTGGCCACATTCATCAGCATCATCCAAGTTGACAGAGTAAATCTGAAGGGAATGGAAAGCATGGGCACATCTAATGTAGGAATGTTTTAAAATGAAGAGCACTGATATAATCATCATCATCATCATCATAAAAATACTACCACCACCACCACTACCACTACTACTTCTACTACTACTTCTACTTCTACTACTACTACCACTACTACTACTCTACTACTACTACTACTACTACTACTACTACTACTACTACTACTACTACAATTACTACTACTACTACTACTACTACT
>JAOWAZ010216564.1:0-12159 GCA_028565935.1 Goniobranchus fidelis
ACTCGCATACAATTATAATTACTAAAAGATCACTACAGCATCATTATCTGTGCAAAGATCACTACAGCATCATTATCAGTGCAAATCCAAACTTAAGGGCATGACATAAGTACATGGTAAGAATGTTATTTAGTAAAATATGTCAATGATCTTAACCAGTATTGTAAGACATTACTGCAACTTCAGTTTGCTAACATTAATCTAGTTGACGATGGTATAAATGATCGTTTATATCTTTCAGTTCTGCTCTTTTTGGATATTAATCTGTCACTTCTTCCTGATCTTATAAATTCATCATATAATGGATGAGAAGGATCTTCAAGAATGTTCAAACCTTTGGTTTTGCATTTGCTTGCATATAAATCACTAAGCTTGTCTTTAATCATTTTTGATGATTTTTTAATCATCCTGTCTAACTTCTCCTTTTCACCTAATGTCATGTTTCCACCCCAACACACTATGCCGTATGTCAAAATGCTCTCTTTGCATGTTGCATAAAATGTTTTCTTTATGTTTTTGCCCGATTTAAAAGAGTGAAGTTTCCATAGAAAGTATAGCGTTTGTTTACATTTCTTAAATAAACTTTCAAAATGACTATGCCAGGTAAGTCTAGAGTCTATAATAATTCCAAGATATTTATACTCTTTTGTAACTTCAACCATTTCTTCCTCAATTTTTACTGGGGTTAAATTAAAGTCTGATGATTTTCTAAAATCAAATATTAATGTTTTCTTTGAATTCAATGAGATGTAATTGTTGTTGCACCAGTCTGAAAAATGATTTATCTCATGAAAGTATTTCTCTTTCCGACAAGTTATGAGTCCTAGGATGGTTGAATCATCAGCAAATTTTATTAAGCGTGTATCATTATCTGAGCATTTGTAGTCATTTGTGTAGAGTGTGTACAGGACAGGGGATAGAACACAACCTTGTGGAGCTCCAGTATTTGTGGCTATACAAGACGACTTAAATTTGTGGAATCTTACAACTTGGTGTCTATTTGTGAGAAATTCAAAAATCCAATACATGATGTTACTAGGAACTCCTAAACTGACAATTTATGTATCATTTGGTGAGGCTGAATGGTGTTGAATGCTGATGAAAAATCTATAAATAATGATCTTACATATGTTTTGCCCAAATCTAAATGTTTATATACCGTATTCAAATATGTAAGAATAGCATCTTCAACACCCCTTTTCTCTCTATAAGCAAACTGATAATTGTCAAGCTGATGCCTTACTACGCTCATCAGTTCATAGAGAACAAGTTTCTCAAAGCATTTAAAAACAACGGATGTGAGCGCAACTGGTCTTAGATCGTTCATTTGCTCGACTTTCCTCTTTTTGGGCACTGGAATGATCTCTGATGTTTTCCAAATTAAGGGGATAGTATGACTATTGAAAGATATTGTAAACATGTGTGAAAAAATGTCAGCTAGCTCATCTGCACAAACTTTCAGAACCTTACAGTTGACATTATCAGGTCCACGTGCTTTCCTGGCATTCACACGAGAAAACACATTCTTTACTTTAGCTTTATCGAACCAAATGTTGGTGTCTGATGGATTATTTTTTAAGTACTGTCGTACAATATCGTGTTCTTTTGAAAAATCAGTACAGTCAAACCGCGCATAGAATTAATATGTTTCAATATTACTCAAAGGAAGATTTTGTTTGGTTTTCTCGAGACCTGTGACCTGCTTGACTTCTTTCCAGACACCAGCCATATCATTGGTTAAAAACTTATTCTCTATGTTGGTTTTCCACAGCTTCTCCAATTGTGAGGATAGAGTTGGCATTGGCCTAATCAACTATGGTACCAGGTAGCACCGCCTTGTGTTAGTGCCTGAAGTCCACTCCAAGAGCAGAAAAGCTCTAATGGACAACTGCCACCTAATCATTTACGTTTAAGTGGCTACTAGGGCAGAACCTCCCTTTATTGAGTTTTGCGGATTTCTCGATTATGTGACTCATTGCCAGCTATCTATAGAGATTACAAGAGCCCATCCTTTGCTCACTTTAAATTATTTCTGTTCTGCTACTCCTTGTCGGTTTATATACGTGGTCCTTTTTCATATCTCCTCATCGTTTTCTTTTGATAGCCTAAGATCGTCTTGAAAGGATGTAGAATTAATTCCACTCAGTTCATCCGTCCATCATCCATCTTTATATCTATCCATCCATACATCCATCCATCCATCCATCAATCCATCCATCCATCAATCAATAAATCCATCAATCAATCTATCAATCAATGACATACATCCGTTGCGATCAGATGGATGAGTCCCGTTGGTTGTAAGGTCATAGGGTTCATTTCCGCTACCTTTGTTTCAACGCATTGCAAAAGTATTGCCTTTCCTGCCTTCCTTTGCAAGATGTGGATTCCAACTTCTGATGTGAGTGATGTGCTTACACAAGAAGTACATTCAATGGCGGCCATGACACCCTGTGCTGAGTGGCTGTATTCAGATGAGTGCCCAGAATAATCTTGGCATATCCCATGAAAAAAAAACCCTTAAAAAAAAAACAAACAAAGTAAACAAAATAATAATCAAAGAACAGCCCCTCACCCTCCCCTTTAAAAAAAACAAACAAACCGAAAACAAAAACAAAACAAAACACCCCAAAACAAACAAAAACAAAACAAATTCAAAACAAACACAAAGAAAAAAAGCAATCAAAACCCCAAAACAAACAAAAAACCATAAAAGTAATTAAAACGAATCATGTTAGAGGGATATTATCTGGGAATATCGAGTAAATACATGTATATAGAATATGTCACTTGGAGTCCGCCTACCAGCAACGTCCGTCTACCAGCACGATATTTCAATCTCCCCAGGGGCGTGTTCTTAGAGCACTACTACTGTATAATGTTATAATGGGCGTTGCATTACCATTGTGAGATCGAGTGATCTATCTAGAGATCTTGTATTCTAATACTGGTACTGCTGACATCGACGTTCATGATGTGTTTGATGCACAGGCCTACATCGGCTATTGCTTTTCATTTTCATTCTATTCCTTCTTATATTCATGTATCCAATTCTGGTTCATACTCGTATTCTCACTGTAAATTGTACTTCAAAATTATGTAGGCCGATGCCAATGTTTAGTCCGGTCTTGATCTACACGCTCTTTTTCTCTATCCGTCACTGTTTTTAATTGTTAACAATATAAAAAAGAGAACACTATTTTCGTGCGTTTCCTTGATAGATCTAGGACTCCTTTTGAGTTTTGACACTTTAAAAAAAAACTAAATTTAAAGCCAGTTTACTCTTTTCCCCACCACTTTTGCGCCATTCTGATGCTTTAGAGGTCTATAAGTTTTACATGCGGCAATGCCCACAATCGCTTCGCTTACCGGCGATGTGTGCTTCACAGTCATTGCCCACTCGATACGCTCTGCACCCATTGGTTAGTATAGGGACGCGAGCGAAGTTTCATGTCTCGTTACAATAGCGTGGTCTCCGGTACCGCTAAGCAGTGAGGACATGTGCCTAACCCCATATGTTGGTAAGCGGTATGGACATGAGCCCAAAACCTAATGGTAAGTAATAAGGACATGTACCCCAAATGGTTCACAGGTTAACACAATGGACAAGTGGCCAATCTGGTTTATCAGTAAGCAGCAAGGACATGTGCTCACATGGTTTATCAGTAAGCAGCAAGGACAATGTGCCCGCACGTTTATCAGCAAGCAGCAAGGACATAATTTTTATGTGCCCACACGGTTTATCAGTAAGCAGCAAGGACATTTGTGCCCACATGGTTTATCAGTAAGCAGCAAGGACATTTGTGCCCACATGGTTTATCAGTAAGCAGCAAGGACATATGTGCCCACATGGTTTATCAGTAAACAGCAAGGACATATGTGCCCACATGGTTTATCAGTAAGCAGCAAGGACATATGTGCCCACATGGTTTATCAGTAAGCAGCAAGGACATATGTGCCCTCATGGTTTATCAGTAAGCAGCAAGGACATATGTGACCACATGGTTTATAGTAAGCAGCAAGGACATATGTGCCCACATGGTTTATCAGTAAGCAGCAAGGACATATGCGCCCACATGGTTTATCAGTAAGCAGCAAGGACATATATGTGCCCACATGGTTTATTATCAGTAAGCAGCAAGGACATTTGTGCCCACATGGTTTATCAGTAAGCAGCGCAAGGATATATGTGCCCACATGGTTTATCAGAAGGAAGCAAGGACATCTACCCAAACTGGTTTATCGGCACACATAATGGTCATGTGCTCAAAGCAATGGTGAGAAGACCTTGGACATTGAAATGGAATTCAGGGGATCAAACTTTAAACACAATCAGAATATTTTGTTTGTCTCATTGCTAAACAAAAATTCTTTAAAATAAAATATTTGTTTTGAGAAATGTAATATGAAGTTAATTGTGCAAATAAATAGTACCTGTCCAGTGTCAATGAATGTGACACTTTTCTTGATTTCACAACTCAAAGCTTGAGATATCCATTTTGGGCAAGCCTTTTGAAGAGACATCAGATGAGACAATGTAGTTTCATAAATTAAAAGAAGGTGTGGGCAAACAAAAACAAAAAACAAACAAACCATGAAGCATTTTTACATCCCAAGGTAGAGAGAACGTAGAAGACCTCTCACAAGATGCAGCCAAACAATGATAAATTCAATAGTATAAAAATGGGAGAAATTATATTAGATGAAGATAAAAAAAATCCTACAAGTCAAATACTGTTATATAAACAATAACCTAGAGATTGCTTTCATAAAAGGCAACATTTATATATATCTCATTTATATTCTGGCTTATCCCTTCCTTTCAAAAGACAGAGAAGACATTTTCCAGCCTTCTACATTGATGGAGTGACCTTACTTCTCTTACCGGTGTCACCTGGATTTTTGCAATCCATAGTGATGATATGGGATGTGGTGTTGGCCTGATGACTGAAAGTCAGCAAATTTGATTCTTGCTCTGGACACATGATGCGTTTTTTCCTTAACCCTTTACAAGCCATTTCACCCGCTTCAGCCCACCATCAAGAATGGCCGCTTCGCCTGCTAGCGCCCATCAGGTATATAGCTTCAATTTCCATTGTACACTTTTTCTGTGTATGGTTTCACTTCCTTTAGTAAATAAAGTTCAACCCTAGGAAGCCTGTTCTTTTGTTTACCATTGCCAGGAACGCTCAACTCGGCAGTTCCATCTTGAATCCTGTTAACTTTACGGACATCAGATGGCGTTATAACTTTCTGCAAGACCTACTTGCAAGTAGGGATGACATTTTAAACAATGACAATGAGCTGTCAGACAGTGAAAGTGACTTTGAGGAAGATTGGTTGATGCCCTTGACATCGATGATGGTGCGAATGCTTTTTCCTCGGACTCCTATAGGCCTAGCGAAATAGCCCCATGATTTAGGCCTAGACCCGGGTTTGATCAAGGGTTACCACAGGCCTTATGGCACCAGTAAGGGCCAACCAGTAGGGATCGTTTCCTAATTACAACAGGTCGTAAAATGAAGGACAACCAAGGAAAAGCAATGACTGGCTTGTTGTTTAAGGGGAATGGCGGCAGTTTTGGGGTCAAATTTGGATGAAATCATCAAAATCGGGGTTTTAGCATATTTTGTTACTACAACTTCTCTGCTTTAGTTTTACAAACATCAAATTATGATTTTTCCGATCTTTCATATGGAAATTCACATTTGAAGATGACAATTCCATAACCTTTTTATAACCTTGAACTCGAAAATCACAAAAAATTAGCGATCTTCAAGCAGCAATCTATCCTATCCCCCCTTCATAAAAGTGGGCTTGCCGTATACCATTGGAAAGCTCTATCTTTCCTCTCTTCCAAGAAGGCAAGGCCATTCAGCCAATAAGAAGCTCTGATTTTATACCAATTCTCTTGTGATAGCAAACAATTTTTTAAAAAATGAAACAAGTTTGCTTCACAGCGTTCCTTTTCGTGAAAAGGGACTTACCTTCAACATACTTGAGTCTATAGCAAGACACCTGCAAGCTACATCAGGGGAGCCACATTTTAATTTTCCTTCATACACCAAAATATTACTCAAATCCATTATCGTCCTGACAGGAAGGGGAAACAGGATTGGGAACAGTATAATATATGTGTTCAATTTTATCAATAGCCATAATCATTTGTAATTTTTTGTTTTATTTTGCTTACATAAATTTCAAGGCATTACAAAAAATGGACAGTTAGTGAAGCAGCACTGCATTATCAGCATTCAAATGCTATTCAACATGTGATAAATTAAATGAATAATATATATGTAAGTCTGTGCATATGTGTGTCTAAGTGTCCCATATGATGAGGGCTCACAGTACACATTGATGGGGGCCTCAATGGCCATCTGGTTTTACAGCTTCATGTCACCTAGCTACAGCCCTGAAGTCAACTACCTCTGAACTCTACCAATTAGATTGCAAGTGACAAGTCTGAAAAAGGATTTTGGTCAGATATGCCTTGGCAAAGTAATGCAATTTTCCTTTTTCTTTATGAAACTAACAAAATTATGTGGAATTTTAGTTTATGAATATGAAAAAAAAATTCAGAAAATTATAACTTCTTACTCATTCATTCGGTACTGCAAGTTTAGGTCATATGTTGCTCCACAATCCTCAAGATGGCTGAAAAGGCTTTTATCCATTCCTTGACGTCTGCAATGATGGAAATATTTTCAAAACCTTTATCAAGTGGAAGGACAAATGTGCTAAACAAAGCTGCACAATGGTACCAAACATTTTCTGATGAAAACTACAAACAATCCCAATAAGTTGATGTGAGAGGCTTTGATCTAAGGGAAAAGACCAATGTGACGACATCAACAGTCTGTATGGATCTCTTCTCAATCAATTGCTTTTCCTTTTTTTATGTAAAAATTATTGTCTTTAACCAAGAAATCGAAACAGACATACAACTAGAAAGTAAAGCAATCATACACCCAATAAGCCATTTATGCTAAACGTGACAAATCCTTTCCATAATACAGTATTTATTGCAACCCTCCTGAAATTATCTATTTCCAGATCCGTTTCAATCAGATTAAAAAAAAAAAATGTTCAGTTCTGTGTGATTTGAATTGTTTAATCTGTTCTGAGTCTAAGAGACATTTTAAATTTTTCTGTGACATTTTGAAACTTAATTTGTTATTGTGGTTTCTGTATTTAAGATGATGGGCCATGCATTACATCCATAATATGTAGCCTATGTCAAAATGCACGTTCTTTGACCCTGGAAAGACTAACATATTTACTTGATGAGTGTAATTCATTGTTCAAATGGCTGCTGGGATTTAAATGGCAACATATCAAAAGCATGTTTGTTCAATGTTTGATTATAAAGCGAATGTCCAAGACAATCTGAAAAGAAACTGCAAACCCAAAGTTTTTTTTTATTTAAATAATACTAAATGTCAATTCTAGATCAATTTCCTTGTAAGGAACAATAAAATGTTCCATTTAAAAAGGTCATGGTACTTTGACTTAAATAGCAATAAGTGATTGTTCTTTGGTCAACCAAAATAAACTATTTTCAAGGTGCAGCCATTGTTTACCATTATAACTGCTTACTGCAATGAACTGATTGAATAGAGCATTATTCATTTAAAATACAGTTGTATTCTTGGATTGCCAAAATTTTATACAAACAGTTTACTTGGATTAAGATCTTAACTCCCATTTATATTTCGTTTCCTTTAATTGACAAACCTGGCATGTTTGCTTTGAACCAACGGAGGTAACTGTTCTCCATCTCCCACGAGAACAAATTTATCACAGTTGAAGAGAGGGCCAAGACACGCAGGTTGTAGAACCTGAGATGCTTCATCCACTATGCAAACATCAAACCTTCTTTTGGCAAAGAGGGAATGTGTCATTCCAAGACAGCTGGTTGCAACAATATTCTGGGTGGAAAGTTAACAGAAACAATAACAAAAGTGATTCTTACCTGATATAAAAACTTTGGTAGATCTTTTAAACTGAGTTCGGAACAAATAGCAAATTGCCTTGGTAAAAAACATGAGCACCACAGAAATAAAATACTACTACTGAAAGACAAGAGAGTGTTGATATTTAAAAAGCAAACAAACAAACAGCGAATATTTACACAGCGCACAATATCTTTCAATCCTACCAGACCTGGTTGCGTTGGCCTATCCCCCCCCCCCCATCCTAATTTATGGCCCCTGAGCAATCAAGAATGCGCTGGTCCAAAAAGCAAAAAAAAAAACAGTAACTCTGCATTCAGCAATTATAAGGAAGTTGCTGAAAAATCATTAACTTGGTTTCTGGTGGGAGTTAGGACAAATATAATACATTTTGCATAAACAGGTCACATGAATTTGATAATCTACAAATCAGTTGTGTGGAAATGACTCTGATTCCACAAAGATTGAAATCTTAAAATCAAATTAAATTATGAACACATTCACAAAAGACAACCCACAGAATGAGAACCAAAGCGATTACCTTCCTTTGTTTTCAAACAAAAGCTAAGAATAGAAAGCTAATACAGACTTTTATTCCATTGACATTTTCAAGGGTCACTTAACAAGCAAGAAGAGGAAAAAATGCTTAGATCAGCAAGACAATGTTTGAAGATAAAAGAGATGTAAGTGAATAAAAACACACTGTCACATCCTAATAACAATATAACAGACGTTACAATAATGATCTATTGTGTACGAGAAATTCATAGACAATTTTGAGACAAAGAGTGAGCGAGTGAGTTTGAAAGTCTCAAGAGCTTATAAAATTGAACCTAAGTAAAAAGTCGGGATTGTAATAGTCCTATATAAATGACACTACACAATGAAAAAGCAAAAACAACAACAACAAAGACCTAACTAAACTGAAAGAAGTAAGATCTTTTTGGAACCTTGACATATTGTACTAAGAATCTTATATAATTTTTTTTTTGACAAAATACTAAAAGCAACAGCAAAATACAGTAGTTTTGAACAAGAGTATGTTCCAGTTGAATGCCCATTTTGCCATAATGCCCGCTTGTGGCAAAATATCATTTGAAGCTTAAGTGCCCGTTATTTTGGCATGTTGTAAATCAGAAGAGGAAAAGAATGTCAACTAAATTTAGGTAAAGTAATTGCAAACACTTGTCCAGAGTTTTTTACAATAGTGTTAAAAGGCAACATTCTTGCTCAATTGAGTAGTTTTCCCATCCCTTTTAGTTTAAGAACAGTTAACAAATGCATGCCCTTCTTGCTGGTCTTAAAATTGTGGTTCACCTCTGTGACCAAACATTCAGCCAATCATATGCGTCAACTTGGCGAAAGAGGCAGCGCTTAAATTTGAACTTTTATGACCAGAAATGCTCAGTTATTCAATGATGCAAGACATAATTTGTCTAGTCCTGCAAAGGTGATTGGTTAACGAATGACTGTCTACAAATCATGCAAGACAAAGCATGCAAGTAAAAATATCTTCATCCACATATATATATAAAACAATCCTGCTTCAAGATGCGCTGTAAATTGCAAAGAGATGTGAAAACAAGGTAATTTTAAGGAGAGTTAGTGATCAGAGACCTAGATGGACTAAATCTTCCTATTAAGGATTGATGACACCCGAGTGCCAGTTCTGCTGAAGTACCCGCTTAGGCCGCCTCCTGACCACTGGGCACCTTTGCAGAAAGTACTGGACAAGAGAAAAAAGGAAAGAAAAAAAGAATGAGACTGAATGAGCTGCGATGGACTCATGTACACTAATTATATTAGATCTAAAACCACATACAAAAACATATACGCTGAAACAAAAAAGTAGAAAAAACAAAAAGCAAATCATCACTTTTGCAATACTTACATGTGATGAATAGAAATCAGAGAGTTCTTGAACAGATTTTAACTTGGTTGAGAGAATCTCAGCTGAATGGGAAAGGATTTGCGGATGTATCCGACTTTGTCGACCAAGTCTCAGAAATGGAAGGCTGTCCTGTGATTCAGGTATAAAATAACAGGTGCTATTGCCATAAATAAACCTCATTTCATAAAGCCCGATTTCACATGTACATGAGATATATTCTCAATGGTGGTTACATACTTCATATTGACACAAACAACAAGTTAAGGAAAATTATACATAATGAAATATCTGAAGTCACCTGTCACCGTTCTACATCATGTTCATTTTCAAAGTTAGATGACACACTTGATGCTTTTGCAATGTTCCACCATAGTACTCATTCTCCATTTCTACTCCTACAGGCTATTTCATCCATATTAAGGCCCATTGGTTTCTTTGATGTTGATGTAGGTTATTGATGGTCTTTCTTTCTTACTCTGAGTTCCCCCCACCCCCCAAATTGAAGCCAACAGTGTTTTTTTCTCATTTAAATGGGTGAACCAAATATTTTCAATTTTTGTTCTCCTATGTAAGCTGAAAGCTGGTGAGTCATAGCAAGCTCTTTACGGATACTTTGACCTGTTCTCTTTTCTATCAGGAGTTTTCTATTGAATTATATTTCTGCTGCATCTATTTTGTATCTATGTTAAAAGCCCATGCCTCACATCCATAGATCACCACTGGCCATATGAGGCACACGAGCTGCTTGATCTTGATAGAGTTTGGTTATTCTCTGTCTTTCATATGCTGTCTTATTGTAGGCCTAGCATCGGTCGAGGTACAGTAACAAATGGCACAGAGGAAACATGTAAAGGATTTACAATAACAATAAATGAAAGAAACAGTCTTTTTAGAGAAACCCCAATAAGGCACAGACAAGGCAATACAAAGGATAGAACACAAGAAAGGCAAAGAGTGCAAAGCAAGGGTCCAATGTTAAATTAAAGCTTTTAAACAGCGCTTAATCCACTAAATGTGCTCAGTCATTAAAGTGTTCCCCAGCAGACCTTTTCCAAGCAAATAACTTCTCAACTTCATGTGGAATATAAAGAGATGCAGCCGTTTTATAAGCGCACCTGCTCTGGCCTTCTGACAAAATATTCCTCTGCCTATGTTCAGGTACTCAATAATGCCTTAGACGGCTTCGGAAATGTGTGTAAATAGCTTTTACATGGGGATAAACATTGTCATGGGGCAGTCCGGATTCAAACACAGAATCTCGAAGTTAACATGTCGAATACCTTGACCCAGAGTCACAAAGATTTCAACCGGTGCAAGATTTTTTTCACATGTTCTTTCCTCTGCATTGTCTGGTCTCTGCCCCTATTGAAATTTCTCAAAACCAATGTTTGGTTTATAATAAACGCGTAGCACAGCAAGGATTAAGTAACAGAGGTGCCAACTATCCACACACAAAAATCCGGAAATTTTCGATCTGCGCGTCATAGTCATCAGACACAAAATCCTAATCATGTTCCAAACCCTAACTTTTGATGTAAATAGTGAAAGGCTAAGTAAAGAACATTTTTTTAGAGGCAGACCTGCCAACCTAGCAAAACCAAAATAAGTAGGGTTATTTGTTTGTTTGGTTTTTGTTTTGTTTTTTTTTTTATGTAGGTAAGATAACTATTGTGCAGTGTTTTTTACACAATAATCCAAATTTTGGAGACAATGACAACTCTAAGCTTTAAACAATAAAATTGTTTAAACAATCACTTCACAAGATATAATTTGTCTGCCGATATGAGGCATGTACAGTCGCGATGAAGTCATGGCAAAACTGACTCGAAAATAATCGAGAACGAGACATATAAACGTGTGATATTTGCAAAATGGAGGTGTTTTTCTTTATATTACTATAACTTTTAGAGTTTTCTATGTATCATAATGAAATTTCACATACATCCACAAAATTAAATTTTTTTTGAGTACGTGAAATTCTGACAGCGATTTCTTAAAAAACAAGAATGTTATAAAGCTTTAAAGCTCAGGAAGTTTGGTTGTTGTCTGTAGGTTGTTCTTTGTTTGTTTGTTGTTGTTGTTTTTTGTTTGTTTTTTTTTGCCCACCCAGAAGGACCCTTTGTCTCTTCTCCTTACATGACCAAAAAATGTTCACTGCTTTTTTTTGTTATTTGTTGGTATAGTAAAGACTTCTTAGCTTCTACTTGTTTCAACAGGATTTGTTACTTCGTCTATGCCAATTTCAATACAATTCAGCACAATTCAATTCAAAAGGCTTTAGTATCACCCTATGGGCAATTAAAAAGAAATAAA